>QGSO01000883.1:56442-77673 GCA_011037825.1 Carya cathayensis | reverse complement strand
GATTTTATTATTGGATATTTTGATTATCTATATATTTTTCTTGATTTATTGTGATTTCCGAATACAATGAATGCTTGAGAAATCCCTGTGATAGTCAAATAGATTTGTAAGGTTTTAATCATCAATCGTTCATGCTCGATCATTCGTAACTATTTTTCTTGATCTTAAATGCTAAATCTTCCAATTAAACGGAATCATTATTCTAGTTTAATTGAAGTAATTCGATCGGAAACAATATTTTAAATTATTAAACGGATCCTCGAAACCTTAGTCTTTTTCCATATCAATACAACTTATCATTTTAATTTTGGTTTGTCACGACAAAAATCATCATTTCAATAATCTCATTTTATTTTCAATCGCACATCTCTTTTAGTATTTTATTTTCATTTGTTTGAGAGAATTTTCACATTAGTCAATCCCTGTGGATTCGATCCTGTAAGGTACTACAACACCTGTATACTTGCAGGTAAAACTGCACTAAATTTTGGTTCATTAATTTGAGTTAAAGTTTAGGCGCAACAAGTTTTTGGCGCCGTTGCCGGGGATTGCAACGTGTGATAATTTCTTTTAGAAAAGAAGAAAAAAAAATTTTTAGTAATCTTTTGCTAATTGTTTTTCATATTTGTTTTTGCAGGTACGATTTTTTTTACGGAAAACAGATCAAGAAACATTACTTCATATTCATACCATTTGGTAATCTCAATCCAAAATTTTTTTTTATTTATTTTTACTTTCTTGCTTGTTTTGCATTTAGTTATAAAAAGAAAAAAAAATATTCTTCATAGGTGCATGTATTAAATAATTTTTAGACCTGTCTTATACTTTTTATTTTTTTATATTGTGACTTGAGCGTCTATGATGAATGATCTCGTGGCAACGTGATCAAACGGGTAGATTGAGAAGAGAGGAAATAGTTTTAAGAAGAATTGGTTGATACTTTGTCTGGTGATTCCAAAAATTCTCATTCTAATACCATGGCTGACAATCGTAGTGTTCATGATGAACAAGAATACGAAGAGGCACAAAATAATCCGCCAATGAGAACTTTGCGCGAATATTTGCAGCCTACAAGGACAAGTACTCCATCGTGTATGATTTTTCCTACGAATATGGGGAATTTTGATTTGAAACCGGGAGTAATTCAATTACTTCCCAAGTTTCATGGCTTAGATTCGGAAAGTCCTTATTTGCATCTGAAAGAATTTGAAGAGGTTTGTGCAACTTTACAAACCCAAACTATCAATGAACGATGTTGTTAGGTTAAAGTTGTTTCCATTCTCTTTGAAAGAAAAAGCTAAAAACTGGCTGAATTCCTTGAGACCAAGATCTATTGGCACATGGCAAGAAATGCAAAGAGAATTTCTAAAAAAGTTTTTTCCTACTCATAGGACCAACACTCTTCGCAGAAATATTATGAATTTTTCTCAAAAAGAAAATGAAACATTTTTTCAGTGTTGGGAACGTTTTAAAGAATTGTTGCTAACTTGCCCACATCATGGCTATGAGACTTGGCGCACCATTAGTTTCTTCTATGAAGGTTTAACATCTCAAATGCGCCAATTTGTAGAAATGATGTGTAACGGTGAATTTTTAAACAAAGATCCTGATGATGCTTGGGATTATTTTGACCAATTAGCTGAAAATGCCCAATCTTGGGATAACACAGATCGTGCTGATCGGTCAAATAAGCCCAAACTCAGTGCCATGTCTCAAGAAGGTATGTATGTTCTTAAAGGAAATGATGATGTAAATGCTAGGATAGCAAGTCTGACAAGAAAAGTCGAAGCCATGGAACTTAGGAAAGTAAATTCGGCTAAGGCCATTGAAAAAGAAGAAGAAAATTGTGTCATTTGTGAGATTAGTGGACACTTAACTCAAGATTGTCCAACAATCCCAGCTTTTAAAGAGGTGTTGCACGAACAAGCAAATGTCATGAATTCTTATAAGAAACCATTTTCTTCCCCTTATTCGGAAACATATAATCCTGGATGGAGAAATCACCCCAACTTTAGTTGGAGGAACGATTCAAATTCAAATCAAAATCCTCAAGGGCCTTCTTCATCTACACCTTATGTGCCTCCACATAAGAAAAGCCTTGAGGAGACATTACAAACTTTTATGCAGGAGCAAGCCAATTTTAACACTCAGACAATGCAGGCCATTACTGAGATAAGAAGTTCCATTAGCAACTTGACCTCTGCATTGCAAGCTCAAGAAAAGGGTAAGTTTCCTGCTCAACCTCAGCCGAATCCCAAAGGTAAATTTGAGGTAAGAAATTCAAATCCCTCTGATTTAAAATTTGAACATGCCAAGTCCATCACCACTCTACGCAGTGGAAAGAGCCTTTTCCTCTCTATGCTCGTTGGAATTACAAGGACACCACCCAACATTGGTTTGAAATAGTGGCCAACTAGTGCTTTGTCTGCAAGCTTAGACAAATTAAGGATAAGCCATTCAAAAGATGGCCATCTAAGTTTTTCAGTTAGTTCACCACATTGGAAATGGGTTTCCCCTTGTTTGGGTTTTCTTGTTGCAGAAGAGAAACCCCACTCTTAGTAGGTGGTGGAGGCTTAGGAGGAATACTGATGGCTAGGGCTCGTCCCTTTATAGTTAGTGTATTGATTTTGCTAGGGACAACCCAAAGGGAAGGGAGGAAGAAGTCAATTGTGAGAAGAAATGGAGGAAAATGAATTCGGATAAGGAAATCTGAGAGTTTAGATGGAGTGATTTCTTTGGGAGTAACTTCCGTGGACACCGCCACACTCTCCTCCACCGCTACTGCCTTTTCTATGTCTTCCTTTGTGACTTTATCTTTATCTGTCGTCCTATTTTCTCCCTGCACTACCGATTTTTTTGTTTCTTCGTTTGAATTCGTAGCTGCAAAGTCTTCTTTGTCCTCCTAGTCTTGCCACTCCATGAGGGATTGCTTTGAAACCTTGTAATTTTCATGGTATCGGTCGACTATATCTGTGAGATTTAGGAGCGATTCAAGAATTTTTTCCATCAACAGGAAATTTTCTTGCTGGTTCTTGAAGGTTACCTCGTCCATGAAGAATCAGTGGCTCTAGATAGCAATTGTTATGAACCCCACAAATTATATAAAATGAACTGCAAATGGAAAATTGAGAAACTTGGAAATATATTGATAACTGGGAAGTAATTCAAGGCAAATCCCAACCTTCAGATGAACCAAGTTCTTACACGATAATTCATAATGATCTTCGACACCCTTTTCCCTTCTCTTATGCTCTTCAGGAATAACAAATTAGACTAATTAACAAAAAACGTGTAACGAGTAATTCTACATACAATCATTAAGTGCGTAAAACGTCACATAATTAGTTTAAAAAAAGTAAGGTCTATTATTAAAAAATTAATTTTTTTTCATATATATCCCATATTTTATTCACTTTTTTTAAAGTGATTACACAGTTGTTGCATAATTCACGGTTGCAAATATATTTTCTCTTAAAATAATGGACCAATCCTACAATAAAATAGTTGGACTCCCAACTGATAAACATTTTCCTCATGGGCCTCTTTACAGCAAAAGAGCAATTATAACATGTAAGCAGAGTCACAATAACTATAATGGATTAGTGATGTGTCACGGAAGGTATAAAAGGCCCAAAATCACCTTGTCATTTTTTAAGATAAAGTTATTATACTCATCATCCTTACATTACATATTTGTTAAAAGAAAAAAATAAAAGAAAAAATTTTATTCATTATAATTTAGAAGTAAAATATAATAAATACTTTTCAATGATATATACCACATCCGATGGTCCCAACCGATGACTGCAATTGTAATTTTTTTAATATTTTTACATATTTAAAATTTGTTTTAATGTTAACCACTACGAGGGTTCTCTTTGCTCTGCAACCATATCTACTATATGGTTTGCAGATCATTGGATTGCTTTAAGTAAAAGCTGATAAAATATTTCTCAAGTGTTTTGCTTAGGATTTCATAATAAAAAAGAGATGACGTCTTTGATAATGCTCTTTTCGTACTGATGTTGATTCCTTGTACTCTCATTTTTTTCTCCAGGTTACAGATGAAGAAGAGCGACGAAGATTTCATGGAGCATTTACAGGAGGGTTTAATTTTAGTTTATATTTAGAAGAACTAAAATTTTTAAATTAAGACTTGAGTGTAGAATAATGTTAACACTGCAAAACAAATGTGCAGGGTGGGCTCCCCAGACATCTGTATCATCCCAATAGAATAGAGTTGAAGTCAAGCAGCAGAGCATTTTGAATTTTTTAGATGAAGACGAAAAAGCTGTATGTTTTTTTTGTCTTAGCCGAGATGCTGGTTTGCTAAGAGATTTTTTTCACTTAGCAATTGTCAACTTCGTGGATTTGTTGTTGGAGGTTCTATATGTTGGAAATGTGGTGCATGTTTGGGCATTGTTGATACATGTACTATTTTACAAGATATGTCTCTGGTATGAATATCAATGAGGGAAGTGGGCTAAAAATGGAATGGAAATTAATAGACTTTGTGAAATTTTTTATATTTTGTATTGCAATCGTTCATTGTAATATTCATGACCCAAGGTTATGACAAATTCTCAATTCTTTGGGGGGTTTTGAAGATTGTTCCCCTTGCACTTGGTTTGGGGTTTTGAAGATTTGGAGGGGAGAGGATAAAGTGGGATAGAGAGGGGAAAAGAGGGAATTTTGATTCCTTTGTTAGAATGTTTTAATAATAATGGGAGGGGTGAGTGGACAATTAAGCAGGAATCTCTCTCATCTTGCTTGTTTGTAGAGTAGATAGGAGGGCAAAGGACGAGTACGATGTAAATTGAGAATGGGGAGAAATTTGTGATCAATGTTTGTAATTGTTGAAGTTTGATAAAATTTTAAGGGGCTTTATGGGGTTTGTCTCGGAAGCATCGGTACACATAGGGTACGTATAGACATAATACAAATATGATGATATGTTGAAGGGAGGGAGGGAATGGACATTTATCTGATACAGAGTATGGCAGAGAGAGCTTCCTAGTGATGCAGATTCTTAGGTTTGCTTAGTTGGTCAGACCTTGGGTTTGCTTCCCAATTGTTACCAGTTCGAGTCCCTTCATGGTCACTTGAGGTTTACCTGGCTGTTAACTTCAGGGCCTCTAAAAAAAACTTATTAAAAAAAAGAATGGCAAGGCCAATAACAAACTCTGATGCCCTAACTAGGTAGGCACATTAGAGGCAAGAAAATCATGAAGGACCATGCAATTAAAATCCATAGCAATGACCCAATTACAAAGAGTTCTAAAAAATAAAACTTTAAACTCCTCCAACAATCTTTCCTTGTAGGTACATTTGCTTTGATCGGTTGCCTACCTCTTATGTTTGTCCTGCTAGCCAAAGATGCCTCCACGGTCTTCGGCATAACCTAGGCCAAATCCACTCGAATGAATACCTCATTCTAGAGAAACATTGCTGTATCACAATGCAAGAGGAGGTGGTCTACCGACTCTCCCCCTCCTCTGCACATGCAACACCGCTTTGTATACATATACATATATATATACCAATAAATTCGTTACCAAAATGATGTCATTTTGGTAAAAAATTGTTTTTAAGGGAAATGACGAAACGACGACATTTTTTTCTTTGGGCTTGCCCCCTGCAGTCTCTCTCTCTCTTCCTCTCTGCGATGCTGCCTCTCAGACCCTCTCCCTCTCGCAGTTGTAGCGACGACACGGCCCGCATCCTCTTCTTCTTAATCTTCTTCTTCTCCTCCTCCTCCTCCTCCTCGGCTTCTCCCTCCTCTTCTTCTCAAACCCTCTCCCTCTCATAGTCGTTGTGGGCCTGTGGGTTTGAGAAATTTTTTTCACTAGTTAAGTTTTTGTTTTTTTTTTTATTTGTTTATGATTTGTTGTGTATTATGTTGTGGATTTATAATATATTTGTTGCAGATTTTTCTCTTTTCTTTGACTTTTATTTTATTTTTCCCGGTTGTGACAGACGTGGGTGGTCGGTGAAAGGGGGGTGGATGGACCAGGGGTCTGCCTCGGCACAGGGACAGGGGGCCCCGCCCTTGGAATGCAGTGGCAGCTTTGGGGTGGCAAACCCCACCAAATACGGGAAGGGGTGGGGGAAAGGTGCAAACCCTGCCCTGGGGTTTGCTTTAATATGAACATGTAACATTTTGCTTTAATAGGGGTGTTAGAGGGGTGGAGGGGGGCTGCGTTTAAGAAATACTATTTAAAAATTAGTTATCAAAAAGGAAAACAAGGAAATAGCATCACACAATTGAAACTAAATTATTTATTAATTACGATGGCATTGTGTTTCATGGAAAGATTATTTTCATTGATGCATAGAACAGCTCAAGTTATAACTGGTAATATTATAAGCCTTGTGCTGAACGCATCTATTTAAGAAGTCTACAATGGGCATGGTAAACAGAGATTGAGGAAGATATTTTGTTGAGATTATTGTTTTAAATATATTATTCTACATGTTATAAAAAAAAAATTTACAAGATTCTTAATCAACTTTTTTGATTTCTTTGTTTTCACATTTAGGAATTGGACGGTCAATCACTTGGGACATCTATGCAGTTCGATACATTTGGATTTACAGCTGCAGAACTTGCTCGTAAACAAGCTGAAAAGGAACAACAACAGAGGTTAAGTTTCTTTAACTGTGATAATTTATATGAGTATTTCATTTGATGTCTATCTATTGGTTAAGCAAGTTGACTTGCAAGTGTTGGAACTTGGGATTCAGTGGACTAAGCTAAGTAGTAGCATGTATTACATTATCCTTGGCCAACCCAACCATATGGTGTGAACATAATTTTAGCTATACAATGAAGGAAGTCAAGAGTCTGATTTATTTGGACATAGGACTGAGACTGAATATTGGATGTGTTTGATCCTTTCTCCAACAATTAAGATTTGGAAACTATTGATGCTAAAGTGTACTTGTAGATGGGTGCCAAGATACCCTAATATAGGGACACGTACCCTAGAAAATGTTCTTATGCTTGGTGTTCTAAATGACGGATAGGACATAGAGAGTTGAATCGGTCTTCCTATTAAACCCAGTTAGCCTAGAACTCGTAATGTATGGGCTTATATTTTCCTGATCTACTTTTTATTTACCATCTCATAATTCACAATCTTTTCATTATTTTTGTCAAAGACTTATAGAAAGGATTAGAGAATAAGTAGTCCGTGTGGTTTGAATTTTGATCGAATCAGCCATTTCGTTAACATTCTATTAATTAATCGTTAAAAATACTGACTTGGCATGCCATGTGTCATGAAAATAAAATAAAAAATCCAAAAGTACAAGAAAAAATAAAAATAAAAATAAAAATTTAAAATTATTGATATGAAATTATAGGGATCAATCTGTCCAAAAGGCAAACCAGATGGACTATTTAGCATTTTACACCATAAAAACATATAAATTAAAGCTTCAACTGAGAAACTAAAAAGAACATTAGCTAGACTACAATCACCCTGGGGATTGGTTGGGACTTTGTTCTTGGACACCCGGTAATAATGCCTTCTCTTTTGAGAGTTTTAAGTCACTGTTGGACACGCACACAGTTCTACTTCCTAAATACATCAGCATGAAATGTCTTGCTGGTCTGTTTATGATATGTTTGTTGTGTATTGCAGGCCATCAGCTATTCCTGGGCCTGTTCCTGATGAAATAAGTCTTCCAGTCACAGAGTCTATTGTTTCGGTTAATACAAATTCTAAGATACGCCCCTGTTTGCTGCTTTTGAATAGGTGTAAAATTGTTGCTGAAGATGGGATGGCAAAATGGTCACTCAATTAAGGATTCCAATGCGAACTCACAATATGGTATTTCTTTATCCAGATTTGAGATAAGTTTTATTATTTTTATAAGAATATGTTTTTTTTATTACAACAATGATTTCCATTTTTCACCCCAAGTTTTCACCCATTTTTCAAAATGTATTCTAAACCACCAAAACCAACAATTGGGTACCCTAAACTAGGACAATGATTGGCAAATAAATGAATTTTTTTGGCATCAAATGATTGGCAAATAAATGATGTTTTTTTTCCAAAGTAGGTGAAAAATAAAAAAAATTAATTTTCCAAAACTTTGATGCCGCATCCAAGGACGATGGTTAATAGGAAGTTGAAAAGCATTACTCATATATATATATATATATATATATATATTTTTAATCTGGTTATATGTTTTTGGTTTTCATCTTGATGTTCTTATCTGAAGAGTTTCAATCTTAGACAGCCTTGGGCTTAGAGTTCTAGAAATTAGTACAGGGGTCTGTATAAGCATATGCACAGAATGCCTGCAGCCTGTTAGTAGTTTGTGTTACAGGATGAAATAAGTATGCTACCATGTTTCATTTATTTTGCTATAATTGGCTGGACATTCACGCATAATGGGTTTTTCACGTGTAACAGTCCCCCTCACAAATCTTTGATTGCGGGGTTTGGAACTGTCAGACAATGATTCTCTGTGAAGTCTGTTAAAACACCATAGTGTTGATACACATTGAATTCTGATGCTATATTCTTCTCTAGAATATTCTTCAAGTTTGCCATTCTATCTTCAGCACCTCTACTGAAAAAAACCTAGTTTTTTTGTTAAGCTGGAAGTTGAAATCACATCAATTTTATGGTTTCATCTGATTATATTATGGTTCAGTGCAAAATTTCCTAGTTTCGTTAGATTTCAGCACAAGTTTATCTAACTCCATGTCTTCATTATTTACTCACAGATGCTCGGAGAGAAGCTCGTAAAGCTTTCTTGGCCTTTTCTTCTGATGATTCAAAAGCACAGCTTGCTGAATCTGAGCCTGTCAAGGGCAACATTGAAAGTTCTACGGAATGGCCTGCTTATGATGATGTTCTGTCATACAAAAACACACCTGTGAGAAATTATCCATATATAGATCAATTGATACATGAAGAACTGATCTTTTAGGATTTTTTTCTCAACAAGTTATTCTATGGATTCGCTCAAACTTATGCCCATTTATCTATATGTCTTAGCGTAGTATTTTTTTAGTAGGTTGATCTTCCAACTCCAATAAGTTTGTGGACCCTCAAAGTGGTTCCATTGTATGTGCTAGAAAACTTCCTCCTGACCATGGCCATCCTTTAGCATGATGTGAGTGATTTTTTTAAATGAATTGCAAAGTCACTGTAGAAAAGCCATTATAGTTGAAAACAAAGCTAGTGGTCAATGGAATATTATGACTATCTGGCCTCACTAATGATTTTGTATTTGTTTTGAGAAACAAAGCAAAATAGTGAAAATATCAAATGCTTTTTTAGCTAGCTTGGCTTAAAATCATGTGACCGCCGTCTCAGTTGCTTTTGCCCAAGGATCTTTTAATGCAAGATTTTTATATTGTTGCAAATGGTTACATTGAAGTTCGTGTTGCAGCTTCATAAAAGATCTGACCTTTTCTTACTTCAGGTTTATTTGCTTAGTTGCTGGTTTCGCCACTGCTTATATATAAGGATAATGCTTTATCCGCATAGAAAAGCCACCGATGGTGTCCATTTTCCATCTGAGATGGCCAGGCTCAGGGGACTATGGATTTTGGGTCCAGTTACGAGCCCATTACGGCTACTACGAATGGTGGGCAGGCACACATGCACCCAAGCTCATACTCATCCCATGACACTACCGAGCTCTCCCCACATTTGCTGCCTGACGCATCTACTTTTTATGGGGCTGGAGTGATGGTCCAATATGGGTCAAGAATTTTGGAGTGACACCAACTGTTTTGAGCTCACTAAACAAACAAACAATGGACTAGACTCAGCTATTAGTCGGCCATATATGGATTTGTGCTCCAATGAGTTAGTGTAGCACAGTCCACTATTTGGGAGGATGCCACCGTTTCTAGAATCGGGTAGCAATGCATTTGATTTGGATTCTTCATCTCCCAACTACTATTAAATAAATCACCCTATTCTGATTTTTCAAACCGTCTATTCAACATTGAGGTATGTTTTCCTTGTTTGGTTGTTTGTTTTCATTTGGGGGGCGAATATAGGCAGATGCTGAATAGTGTCTTGTATTGTTTTTGTTAAGCTTATGCAAGGTTTTAACCTTTCTGGATTATAGATGAGCAGTGTTCGGATTGCTAGTCTGTAAAGCAATCCTGTAATATCTTGCTGAGTCACTTATAACTAGATTCTCTTTTTCAATTAATTATCTTTAAGGAACTTCACCGCTGAGTTACCTTGAAAATCTTAAGAGATCCTACTAAGGTTAAATATGTATTGCTTATTTGGTAGTTATCAAAGTCCAAATACATTTTGCGAGAGAAACATTTGCTCGCTTGGGGATGGAAAATTTGAGATGCAAAATGTATCCATGAATAAGATCTACAGCTAAAGAATAAAAAAGGCATTCATACATCTTTTATGCTTTTAAGGTGCTATTTCCCAAGGAGAAAGTGTCAGGAGTCTAGTCCGATTCTGTGTGTTTCTTTCATACATTAGCACAACCCAATGCCTTGATCGTCTTTCGGCTCCACATTGATGTCAGGATCACATCTCACCTCCCATGTAGGCCAGTAGTGCAAATCCTGCTTCACCCAGTTGTCCTGCGTGAAGATGGACAAATAATTTAAGATTTTATTATATTTTATTTTTATGGTAAGTCGAGTAGCAGTGTAGCACCCATATATATGGTTTTGAGCTTACAAGTACATGCACACGTAAAACACAAATAATTGTTACTATTGATGCTAGAATGACAGTTAGCTCCCGCATTTGACTGAGAACAAGTTAGTGCAGGGTAACCTAACTATTTTAGGCAGTTTCAGTAGCTTTAGTACTTGTGCTAAGTTTGAATGTGACCAGCAATGCTAGTATATGTATGATTTTGGTCTGAGTTTTGCAGCATTTGTATAATCTGGCAAAGGCATTTAAATCTTAGATATCAAGCTGGTTGCTTTACTCTGAAAGACCTATCTTTCATTATTTTTGCTAATGATATGGTCACTTTGAATATGCAATTCAGGCTATTTAGTCTATGCGGTAAACTCCTTTCATTTTTTATTTTTTATTTTTTTGTCTTTTTCAACCAAATGTGACAACTATAACTTCAAAATTGGTATTCTTTTGACTTTGCGGTTATTGGGGCTATTTTAAGGAATGAAAAATGTGATGTCTTATTTGCTTTGAGTCTAGAAGGATTTTGGGCTGTTTGAAGTAGATGATCTAGAGGCTTTGATTGCTTTAAGGGGTCTTTAAATGATCTTGACTTTATGTTTCTCTAGTTTGCTATTGGAAGGGAATTCATTGTCAGTTATTGCGGCTATTGGTTCTAAAAAACCTAATTTTCCAAGCCAAGAGAATCTGATTTATGAAATTCAAAGTCTCATTTCTCGGTTTGTAGTGTATGATGCAATTCATATTAGTAGACAAGGAAATGACGCAGTTCATTTACTTGCAAGGCATGCTCGCTTTGTGGACAATACAATTCAATGGTGGCATCAATGTCTAGATTTTATTCATTCTAGTGTCTTCTTGATTCTAATTTGTAATTGTATGGTATTAACTTTGTTATTGGTTCTATTAATATGAATGCCAATGGTTCATGTAAAAAAACAAAAAAATTGGTATTCTTCAAAATTTGCTAGCATGTCTTGTTAAACATTTATAATTTTCGTATTGCAGGGGCATCCTAAGCACCATAGATTTGGCGTAATCTTTGTTGGAGAATTTTTGAAGATAGAGGGAGACAACCTACGTGTTAAACTTTTTTGCACTTCAAAATCGGTGTTCTTCAAAACTTTCAAAATCCATATGATACAAAAGCATGAAGAACCAAGAGTGAAAAATCATCCAGACGTGATGCATGAAGATGAATGTTTAGGTGGAATCTTCAATTTTTGTTATATGTATTGGATTGACATTGATGGGATGCTAGCTATGTTCGAATGAGATTAGAGGAATCGCCATATATGTGGTTAGTCATGTTCTTTGGAAAAACAAATAACCACACTAATATTGGAAAGGAAAGGGATTCTTGGATTTCAACATTGAACAACATGATATATTTTCTTTGATGGGTGGATACATTAGATTAAGTGGTTTCTTTTCTATTTTTGGAGAAATCAAACCAGGTATCGAGTATAGGAATTGAGTACTCATGATGTAGAGCATTTTAACTGGTTCAAATACCATACCAAGCTACAGTAACTAAAAAAACTCATAAATTCATGACCTTTTGAAGGTCAAACTAATTACCATTAACTAATGTGTACTTTTTATTTGCATATTACTAAGATAATATAAATATATTTTAAGATACAAATATATTTATCAATAAAAGAATATATTACTCAATAATTTTTTTTGAAGAAGAGGATTGTACCCGATTTTATCAATTATCATCATTTATGTTAGCGCTGAATTGAAGGAAGACCTGCTTGATCCATAGAGAAATGAACAACCATATGTTTAGGGAGTTGAAGAAAGACAAAAAACTAAAATAATAATTAAGTGATTGTGCTTTTTAACAGTAAGTGATGGTCATAAGGTGCAATGGACAAATCCTAGTAGTTTGAGGCAGAAAGTACAAAGTTACCGATTATCGTATTTAATAGGATGATGGATGTTTTTTGTTTTTAATTAAATAAACTTGCACCGTATTGAAATTTTAGACTTTGAATACTTCTTTATCAAAATCCAGACGTGGAAGCAGCATAGAATGATTTTCATGTGCTAAAATAGAGTAAAGTTAATTGTTGTGGGACCAATTAATTGATCATTTTAATTAAACAACTTTGAAAGTTTAAAGTTCTATCTTTGTGAGATATTCTTCTGTCTTTTTACAACAAAGTCATCATCTAAAAAAATAGAAAGAAAGAGGGCCGGAGAAGTTTTGACACTGGAAAAAGGGAAAGAGAGAAGAAAAAAGAGAAAGAAAGGAGAAGGGGAAAAAAGAGAGGAAAGAGATAAAAAAAAAAAGAGAGAGAAAGAAATGAGGTGGAGCGATGGGAAGAAGAAGATGGAAAATGGTGAGGTGAAAACTTTCTTGACAATAAGAAAGTTTCCTCTCCTATTTTGAGGAATTATTGCATACTGACACTAATGACCAACTTGTTACCAATATCATGCATTAGAGAATCGGTAGTACTATGGAGTTATATTCAGGCTTAATTACATGCATTCTCTGTGACTTCTTCCATGGCCTTGCAAGGAGCTTCTTCTTCTTCTTCTTCCTTTCTTTCTTTCACCAGCATACAATATATTCTTGAGTTTTAGAAGTGAAGATGCACACAATAATTTTATTGCACATCTATTTGATGCTCTACATTGAAAGTGAATCAACACTTACATAGACTATGAACTTAGAATAGGAAAGGAAAATTCACAGCACTTCTTAAAGATATTGAAGAGTCGAGAATTTGAAGAGTCGAGAATTGGAATCATTATACTTTCTCAAAACTATGCATCATTCATATGGTGCTTAGACGAGTTGATGAAGATCCTTGATTGCACGACATCAAACAGAGAGTTTTGGTGAAGCATTTGCAAAACATCTACATAGGTTTAATGATGACATGAAGGTGCAGAGGTGGAAGCAAACACTCGAAGAAGAGGTGGCCAACTTGATCAGTTCCTAAATAAGAAAACCTGATCCGCAATTAAGGGGACAATTCAAGATGCAAATTATTTGTAAGTTCCTTGTCCAAACTGTTCAGAGTATCCTTGAAATTCAAAATTGATGGCCAAGGTTGTGGAACGCTTGTTCAGTTGTGGGCATGAAGTGGATTCCAAGTATTGGTCATCATCGACACGCCTCCTCTTCGAACCTCCAATACCATCCATTAAATGTAGAAAACCTGGATGATCTTCCCCTTCCTTTTCATTCTTGAAAATCAAATGAACTCCACAGCTTTTGAAGAACACCGGTTCAGGTCCACTAACAACGTCAAATTCCAGATTTAATGGATTCATATGATCATCTAAAATGGTGTAATTCAGCCATACATGAGCATCTGAACCCCTTAAATAAACATGATGTCCCGTCAAATACTTAAAATAAGGGAAACATCGCTTCTAGTCCAGACCGAAAGAGTAGTACCTTTTTGGGGGTAGATCTTCAGAATGGGTTCGAGAACGACACATATAGCAACTCCTCTTATATTTTCCAAAGTTTTAAGCCCATTTATTTTTATTCGACAGAAACTACAATATAGAGTCCGCTTAAAATAGTTGCAATCTTGATTCATATTTGCTGAAGACGGCTCAAGATCGTCGAATCGGTTTGGAATCCAATTTTTGGAATTTTGCTTTGTATGGCTAAACCATTCTGAAATTCTATTCCCTGGAAATATAATGTTGCCTGAATGGTTTCTGAAGTATTCCTGTAAAAAAAAAATATATCAATAAATTTCAACAAAACAACCAATAAACCAAAGCTCACACAAGCACGAGTAGGAAAGAGACAAATGAGCAAGATAGATACCCAAAACCCATCTATATTCATACGAATTTTGAGGCATAAGGACGAGTCAATCCATCGTTGGTCTCGCGTTTGACTTGTAAAGAGGTGCGATACTTTTAATTCATCTGGAAATCTTTCCAATGACATGCATCCAGTTATATCTACGATTTCTATATTTGGGGGCAGTGCAGGAATTTCTTGAAGTTTCTTGCAATCTATCAACTCAAGGCACCTCAATTCAAAAAACATGGTAATGCTTTCTGGAAGCCTAATAATATCACTCCCTGATAGATTTAAATGAAGCAGACTAAAATAGCGATTGAGTCTCATCAGGATATCAAGGTCTGGCAGGTGACAATTTGCAAGAAACAAATGTTCCAACGCCGGAAGGTCTATTGAGCAACAATCATCCTTCAAGATATTTGGAATAAAAACAAGTTTTGAACAGCCAGCTAGACTAAGATCCTTCAGACGTCGAAGTCGAAGAATTCCAGGGGGGATATGCACAAGATTTTTGCAGCCTCTTAGATGTAATGCTTCAAGCCCAGAGAGGTGCCCAATGGATAAAGGTAATTCTTTTATATCGGTTTTTGATAAACTAAGATGCCTTAAACATTCCCTTTCAAACTCGATTTCAGGGAAATTCTGAAGGCTTAAGCAACCGTCAACCCGGAGGTATTTAAGATACCTAAACTTGAGCTTTGTTGGCAAACTGGTAAGCTTAGTGCAACGGGCAAATGAGAGATGCTCAAGCTTATCAAGGGATCCAATAGAAGCATGAACCTCAACTAAGTTTGTACAAGCATTAACATCCAACCACTCTAAATTTGGAATCAGAGAAAGATCGGGGATTTTTGTCAGAAATTCACAACAAGAGAAGTGCATCCTGGCCAAGTTCTGGAAATTCTGTAAAGCAAAATTGGAGATGAAGTTCACTTCAAATATGATTACAACCTAATTAAAAGGAGAAGCAAATATTTATAATAGTGGTTGTACCTGGAATCCCACTCCCAATTCCTTCAAGAGGCTATCACTTATTCTGAGATCAACCAGCTTCCTTCCATGGAAATTATTTGGCAACGATTGTGAAGGATATTCCACCCAACTAAGCACTCTTAACTCGTTAGAAAGATAATTAGGACATCCAGAGAAGCGTGCATTACGATTTATGAAATATCTCAAGTTTTTCATCTTCATGAATGCCTCAGAACTCAAGCATATCAAGTCTTTTTTAGGTAAACCTATCAGTATGCCTTCTATTTGGTTTGTTCCCTGCATGGTGAGACAATACAATAAAGCATTAAATCCTCTATATAATAGTTTGGTAACTGCTAGAATTGTAATATATAGTTCAATGGACAGCCAGTATATATATGCACTTACATATGCATTTCTTCATCACCATTTACTCGAAAATAGTTATAAGAAAAATCTACATTTTTCTAATTGGTTCCATTGCAACATAAATGACTTTTGTGGACAAAGTTTTTGGTTGCAAAAAATTCATATTTTCTTGTAAATTACCAAACATGCGTAAACTAAAATCATTTTTTAAAGTTATTCTTACCGTATTTTCTTCAAGTACATGGCGAATATCTTCATGATACCACAATCTACTGCGTCCACCGGGCTCTTTTGGTGATTCTTCTCGAACAATTTCTCTACCCATTGTAGTAAGTCATGCATCTCAAATTTATTACAATCATCAATGGTAATGAGACACTTATCCATCAGTTTTTTTATTCCAATATTTGGACTTAAACCACAACTATCTAATATTTTCACAACATAATCTACATTCTCTCCCTTAAAGAACATGCAATGTCAAGAAAAATCTTCCTCTCACTTTCACGCAAACTATCATAGCTCATTCTAAGTATTTTTTTAATCTTCTCATGAGGAATTCTTTTGTACTCTTCCAAAGCACTTTCCCATTCATGTATACTTCTACCATGTAGATCCAAACCAAGCACTTCCAAAGCTAGAGGAAGGCCCCCAGCATAACGTATTATACGTTGTGTAAGTTCCACGTAGTTATCAAGTGGTTTCTTTCTTTTAAAGGCACACAAACTAAATAGATCTAGAGCTTCATAATGGTTCAATTCCTTCACTTCATATGTTGCATCAACTTCATAGTTACTCAGTAGATTTTTATCCCTTGTTGTTATAATGATTCTACTTCCAGAACCAAACCAATCAGGATTTCCGGCCAAAGCTTTCAATTGTTCCCAATCATCCACATCATCAAGAATTAGAAGAACTCTTTTATAACAAAGTTTATTCTTTATCACATTGATTCCTCTGTCGACATGGCCAATATTACAAACCAAAGATGCTCCTAGGATATTAGAAAGAAGAGTCTCTTGCAGTTGGACTAGACCATACTCGCTCTTTGAAGTTTCTCTAATGTTTCTCAAGAAACAACTACCTTCAAATTTAGAAGAAATTATATTATATATCGCTTTGGCAATAGTGGTCTTTCCAATTCCCCCAACTCCAAAGATCCCTACCATATGTACAATATCATTCTCTCCGATGCTTAAAAGGGAATATACATGCTGCACACGAGACACCGCTCCAATTGGATGATTGGCAACCTCAAAGTATGTTTGATTTATTATTTTTGAGTCCACCAGTTGAATGATGCTATGGATAAATTCAGATTCATTCCTATCAATTCAAAAGAGAAGAATTATTAACGGTTATACTTATTACAACATTATTAAACATAGAAGCGTTAATTAATATCATTAGGACCATTACTAATAATCAAGTAAAACATTATTTCACTAACACGATCCTTTTAATAGAATTAATTAATTACCATTTTATAAGGACATAAGAAAAAGGCACAAAAATAAGCAGATTGAGATCAAAGAGATTAACAAACAATAGGAGTATTAGATCAATTAATATACATAGATACATGCATATATATATATATATATACACACACAAACATAAATATTCACGCATGTGTATGCATCTAAAATGTATGAGGATATAAAATAAATATTCGAAAATCAAATACCCATCCTTCTTTAAATGGAACCCAGACAAATTGGCCACTTCCTTTAGCGCAGCCTTCCAGCTATCCACCTTCGTATCATCATTCAATTTGTATTTGTAGTTGGCCAATGCTTCTCCATAATTTTTCTTTTGTCTCTGCACTATCGATGGACGCACTTTGTAAAACACCGGTACAACTATTTGTTGTTTCATTTCTTTGCACTCGAGAATTTTCATCAGCTCCTCCAAACACCATGTGGATGATGCATAATTTTCAGAAAGAACGATAATCGAAATCCTTGACTCCTCAATAACTTTGAGAAGTGCCGGTGAAATTTCCTTTCCTCTTTCAAGGTGCTCATCAATGTAAGTATTGATTCCCTTTTTATGCAAAGCATCATATAAGTGAGAAATAAAGTTTTGTCGAACATCTTCACCTCTAAAACTCAAGAACACATCATAAAACCATGGAAGAGCTGGTTGCAAGGCCATGGTAGAAGTTACCGTGTATGAAATTAGGCTGATGATCAGTAGGTACTACAAGAAAGTATGCCTCTGGTGGCCGAATTATATCCGGGGATTGATGGGCAAAACAATGCCGCGTGCGTTGCGCAGTCAATATTGAAAAAAGAAGGGGGAAATTAAAAGAAAGATAACAAACTTGCTAGCAACTTCTCTCGATAGAGCTTCTTGTCACGTGGAAATCGAAGTCAAACACTGACCTTTCACTGTCAGTATTGTTTCCCCTCTCCATCTTTCCTTTTCAAATTCCCATCCCTCGCTCCTCAATTTTCGCATTTTCCCATTGAACAAGTACTCCTCATGGACCAACTTGGTTAGACTGGTCAGTAAGATATAAAAATGACCAACTGCCTTTAAGTCTACTTGCATCCCTTCACACGGTATCAAATTCAAGTCTTACGACGTAAAACAAACGTCTAGATTTCACACCCATTAATTTTCTATATGAACTCAAGACTTTTGAGATTTTCTAGAAGTTGTCGATACGGATTGAGGACTTTTGAATTCATAATTGTCTTTCATTTAGCGTTATTACATCTATATATGCATAGATCGAAAGTTATTGAGTAGTGCTTTTTTCCCTTGGTGCTCACGACGAGTCGACTAAGGTACCAACAGATATTACATAGAATGTGCCTGATAGGCCACAATGTTGGGAGAGTGGACGTGAAAGACCGCCATTAGCAAGAGACGTGGAGATGCAGGGGAAGTACTGGGTCGTTAACACGTGAAGGATCATCTCGCATGAATTGACTGGGTCATTAGCAGTTAACGAGAAGATTTTGCATGCGTCAACTGGGTTGCTAGTAGTAGGGAGTTTACGTTACTTGATGTTTATTTTCGGAATGCTTGTTATTTCCGTTAGTCATGTTTTCTGCACGTTATTTTAGTATGCTCTATTTTTCTGTTGTCACGTGTCTTTGTGTTTGTAATGGGTTTTCAGTTACTAGCAATTAGCGGTTGCAGGTGTCATTTATTTCGGCATTCTTGTACGTGGCTTTGCTTATTTAAGCAGCCAATGTTTTCGATTAAGAAATCAATTGTTATTCAAAAACTTGCGGTACTTTCTCACCCAAAGACAAACCCATTTACTTATTTTCATATTATCTGAGTTTAGGACCTATCAGTGCCTAAACAATACAAGTCAAGCAATGTTCTTACACGCCACTATGTGCTATGCACACTATATGTGGCAGACGACACATATAAATTGAATAAATTGAGTAATATTAAAAAGACAATAAAAGACTAGCTAGTAATCCTATATACATGTATGTCACATCCTCATATTGGTAAATAAACAACCAATTCAAAATATCTCCAGGTATAGGGAAAAAAAACAGTGGTCATACAAACGCAACAATTATGATAAAGTGCACCGCCAAAAAAGAAACCTGATTTTTTAGACCTCTTCAAATTCTAGAATAAGGATGAGATTTTTATCGATGTGGCTTAATAAGATGATCTATCATATTAATAAACCATATCAGTGTATACTTTTTTGTGTGTACTTAATACTTTTCAATTTCTATTGTTGTCCGTATGAAAAGAAATTCTATTTTGTGTATACTTAATACTTATTTAACGTGTCTACCTACCAACTTGAAAATAACCATTCTCATTAGGGACTACAAGAAAGTATGCCTTTTGAGGCCAAATTATATCTGGGGATTGATGGGCAAAACAGTGTGAAGTGGTTGTAGGAAACTTGTAGGAAGCATCGTTATTTAAAGAAAGGGTATCAATCAGGCCAATGCCGCGTGCATTGCGTCATTAATATTTAAAAAAGAAGGGGAAAATTAAAAGAAAGATGAGAAACCTGTTGGCAACTTCTTTCGAGCTTCTTGTCACGTACGGGGGACTAGAAATCGAAGTCAAACACCGACATAATTCACTTTTAACATAATTGATAATTGAGTTTTGCTATATACAAGTAAAATTATGAAAAACCATAACTTACAAGCAATGCGACAATTCTGTTTAAAGGGAAAACTGCCCTAGGACTCTTTCATTTGATTCGGATAAATTTAAATGAGTAAAAAGGAAAAAGATTTAAAAAAAAAAAAAAAAAAAAAAAAGAAAGAAGAAGAAGAATCCAAGTTAGATGCATTTGTGCATCCTGAAGGATCCCAGAAACCAAATAATGGTTCTCGAGAATGCAGTATCATCTTTGTCAATAAGCCCAACACAGTAAATGATATATCAATGGCGTGTGTAGTTCCCTAAGGTTTCATCTATCAAAAATTTATATGATAGGTGGAAAAAAGAATAAACTAAGTAAATCCCAGAAAATTATGGTTCTTTGCATAGATTATTTGTCTTCTTTCTATAAACAAGAAATCTTTATTGAAAAGAACAAAATGTGCAACTTAAGTACACTGGATGTATAAGATAGATACCTATCTAGAAAGGAAAAAAAATATAGAAGTTAATCGCAAACGTTGATGACCATCATTGCAAGTTTTTATCACACACTACCAAACTTTTTATTGATTTATATATTCTCACACATATAACTCATGGCTATGCAGGGAAGTAACTGGATACTTCTACCTGATATTCAACACTCTGCAATAGGAAATGCAGACCCAATTCCTTCTCCAAGATGATAGCACTTGATATTAACATTTAACATGATACGGACCCAACAGAAACATAGGGTATATAATGCAATTTCAGCCTCTGGGCTCACGCCAATTAAAGTTTATACAGATTTGAGGACCCAATTCCACGACAACAATGAGTTGATAGTCCCACTGCAAATAAATAATGGTGCTCATAAGTTTTCTTTCTCCACGATAACAAGCAAGAATGCCTAATTGTTGAAGGGTGACACGTGGATTCTTCTTATTTTTAAACATCAAGAAATTATAAGGAGTTATATAACAAAATTAGTTCAGAAAATCATAGAGCATACATTGTGCTAAAATGAAACTTGTGAAGCCGAATGATCCGTATTTTATGATGGCTAGTGCGATGCTAATTGTTGTGCAGATAAAAAGAGGGGGAAGAACTACCACTAGGTGAAAGTCATGGATAAAGAATGTATAGATTATAGGAAAGTGTTACGAATTGAAGGGAACCAGATTGTTAGGGCAAATCTGGAAAATTTCACCAAAATAGATGTTTGACAGCTTTTGATAACTTTGTTGAAACCAAAAAGTTTGGAGAACTAAGGATCACTTGATGGCTAGTTTTGCCCTTGAAGGATAGAGAAATCACTTACTTACAGATTAGAAGGTAAAAAAAAAA
>QGSO01000883.1:0-55660 GCA_011037825.1 Carya cathayensis | reverse complement strand
GGGGGGGGGGGGGGGGGGGGGGGAGGGAACCCCACCAAATACAGGAAGGGGTGGGGGAAGGGTGCAAACCCTGCCCTGGGGTTTGCTTTAGTATGAACATGTAACATTTTGCTTTACTAGGGGTGTTAGAGGGATGGAGGGGGGTTGCGTTTAAGAAATACTACTTAAAAATTAGTTATCCAAAAGGAAAACAAAGAAATAGCATCACACAATTGAAACTTAATTATTTATTAATTACGATGGCATTGTGTTTCATGGAAAGAATATTTTCATTGATGCATAGAACAGCTCAAGTTATAATTGGTAATATTGTAAGCCTTGTGCTGAATGCATCTATTTAAGAAGTCTAACAATGGGCACGGTAAACAGAGATTGAGGAAGCTATTTTGTTGAGATTATTGTTTTAAATATATTATTCTACATGTTATAAAAAAATTACAAGATTCTTAATCAACTTTTTTGATTCCTTTGTTTTCACATTTAGGAATTGGACGGCCAATCACTTGGGACATCTTTGCAGTTCGATGCATTTGGATTTACAGCTGCAGAACTTGCTCGTAAAAAAGCTGAAAAGGAACAACAACAGAGGTTAAGTTTCTTTAACTGTGATAATTTATATGAGTATTTCATTTGATGTCTATCTATTGGTTAAGCAAGTTGACTTGCAAGTGTTGGAACTTGGGATTCAGTGGACTAAGCTAAGTAGTAGCATGTCTTACATTATCCTTGGCCAACCCAACCATATGGTGTGAACATAATTTTAGCTATACAATGAAGGAAGTCAAGAGTCTGATTTATTTGGACATAGGACTGAGACTGAATATTGGATGTGTTTGATCCTTTCTCCAACAATTAAGATTTGGAAACTATTGATGCTAAAGTGTACTTGTAGATGGGTGCCAAGATACCCTAATATAGGGACACGTACCCTAGAAAATGTTCTTATGCTTGGTGTTCTAAATGACAGATAGGACATAGAGAGTTGATTCGGTCTTCCTATTAAACCGAGTTAGCCTAGACCCCGCAATGTATGGGCTTATATTTTCTTGATCTACTTTTTATGGGCTTATAATTAACAATCTTTTGATTATTTTTGTCAAAGACTTATAAAAAGGATTAGAGAATAAGTAGTCCGTGTGGTTTCAATTTTGATCGAATCAGCCATTTTGTGAACATTCTATTAATTAATCGTTAAAAATGCTGACTTGGCATGCCATGTGTCATGAAAATAAAATAAAAAATCTAAAAGTACAAGAAAAATAAAAATAAAAAAAATAAAAACTAATAAAAAATTTAAAAATATTGATATGAAATTATAGGGATCAATCAGTCCAAAAGGCAAACCAGATGGACTATTTAGCATTTTACACCATAAAAACATATAAATTAAAGCTTCAACTGAGAAACTGAAAAGAACATTAGCTAGACTACAATCACCCTGGGGATTGGTTGGGACTTTGTTCTTGGACACCCGGTACCAAAAAAAAATTAATATATGCACATATGCACAAAAATTAACCATTGTTTCTTTCAATACTTAATTAGAATTAATTATTAATTCATCTTTCAAGCCCGTTGAAACCTCTCCAGCTTTCCCTTCTCTCTGAAACCTCTCTAATCCCCCCCAACCCAGAGCCGCTCGACCGGGGGGTGGGGGGGGGGGGTGGGAGCTTCGTCTCCCTCTCCCCTCCCTTTTCTCTGATAATGGTCTTTTTTTCTCTTTAGGCTTTTTCAGGCCAATAAGGGAGGAATGCCACTCCGGTCTGTCCAGCCGCCATCCGTCAACACGCACCCCTCCAGGGTGTTGGTCAGGTGCCGATCTACAAGCCCACCGAACGTGGTGCCAATCAGAGTGGGGCATTGCCCGCACGAACGGGTCGAGGTCTCGGCTCTCTGCAGCGTGTGGCTGTCACACGCCACCAAGGGACCACCTGCAGACGATGTTCTTGGCTTCTTCGGATCCTCAAAATCCTGTTCTTTAGTTTCCGAACAGCGGTTTTCCTCGTAGGGTTAGTTTTTGTGTCGGGCTCGGCCTCTGTTTGCTGGTTGTTTGTGTTCTATTTTTCTATTTTTTGTTCGGCGTCCGATTTTCTGTTTTGCTTGGTCTCTGCAACTGTTGGTTGGTGTCGCCGGTGTGGGTGTTCTGTTTCTCTTTTTTTCGTGTTTATTTTTTGTGTCTGTGCTTTGCACGGCTTTGCCTCCGTGGTTTTGTTTGGTTTGTTATTCTGTTCGTTTCTTGTGTAGTCCATGGTGTGGTGATGAGTTGTTGTGGGGGCTCAGTCTGAGGCAAAGAGCTGAGAGCGGTGGGCGATGTTAAGGCCGGTGGTCGTAAGGCCGGCCTCCACTCTGGAGGTTGTTGTGGTCCATAAGCAAGCTGGGTGCTCGTCTCGCTGGGGCTCGTGATGCCGATTGCCTGTGGAGGATGTGCCGCTAGAGCTCATGCCGTGCTCGTGGTTGGGTTGTTTTGTTGGTTTTTTGTTTCGTTGGTTTGTCGGTTTTTAGGTTTAGTGTAGTTATATGCTATTGGACTGTTTGTTCATAGCAGTTGTCTCCCGTATTCTGCCTCCTTGGAGGTTGGAGGGGTCAGCCATCTCTGGTCTTACAGAGCTTGTTAGAAGTTAAGACAATGTCCGTTACCTTGTGTGCCGGGATGCTCCTGAGCAGTTGCGTTAGTTGGCTTATAGTCAGGTTTTTCTGTCTTATTAAGTTGCAATTGTAACTTCGTTTATGAATGAATGCAATGAAGAATATTTCTCAAAAAAAAAAAAATTCATCTTTCAAGTGCGCTAACCAATATGCACTCACCATATGAGTCTCTTATGTAATAATGCCTTCTCTTTTGAGAGTTTTAAGTCACTGTTGGACACGCACACAGTTCTACTTCCTAAAAACATCAGCATGAAATGTCTTGCTGGTCTGTTTATGATATGTTGTTGTGTATTGCAGGCCATCAGCTATTCCTGGGCCTGTTCCTGATGAAATAAGTCTTCTAGTCATAGAGTCTATTGGTTTGTTTCGGTTAATATAGAGTGATGCCTGTGATAATGGTAATTTTGATACAAATTCTAAGATATGCCCCTGTTTGCTGCTTTTGAATAGGTGTAAAATTGTTGCTGAAGATGGGATGGTGAAATGGTCACTCAATTAAGGATTCCAATGCGAACTCACAATATGGTATTTCTTTATCCCGATTTGAGATAAGTTTTATTATTTTTATAAGAATATGTTTTTTTATTACAACAATGATTTCCATTTTTCACCCCAAGTTTTCACCCATTTTTCAAAATGTATTCTAAACCACCAAAACCAACAATTGGGTACCCTAAACTAGGACGATGATTGGAAAATAAATGAATTGTTTTGGCATCAAATGATTGGCAAATAAATGAAAAATAAAAAAATTAATTTTCCAAAAATTTGATGCCACATCCAAGGACGATGGTTAATAGGAAGTTGAAAAGCATTACTCATATATTATATTCATATATATATATATATTTAATTTAATCTGGTTATAGGTTTTTGGTTTTCATCTTGATGTTCTTATCTGAAGAGTTTCTTGTTTCAGTCTGAGACAGCCTTGGGCTTAGAGTTCTAGAAATTAGTACAGGGGTCTGTATAAGCATATGCACAGAATGCCTGCAGCCTGTTAGTAGTTTGTGTTACAGGATGAAATAAGTATGCTACCATGTTTCATTTATTTTGCTATAATTGGATGGACATTCATGCATAATGGGTTTTTCACGTGTAACAGTCCCCCTCACAAATCTTTGATTTGGGGTTTGGAACTGTCGGACAATGATTCTCTATGAAGTGTGTTAAAACACCGTAGTGTTGATACACATTGAATTCTGATGCTACATTCTTCTCTAGAATATTCTTCAAGTTTGCCATTCTATCTTTAGCACCTCTACAGAAAAGAACCTAGCTTTTATGTTAAGCTGGAAGTTGAAATCACATCAATTTTATGGTTTCATCTGACTATATTATGGTTCAGTGCAAAATTTCTTAGTTTAGTTAGATTTCAGCACAAGTGTATCTAACTCCATGTCTTCATTATTTACTCACAAATGCTCGGAGAGAAGCTCGTAAAGCTTTCTTGGCCTTTTCTTCTGATGATTCAAAAGCACAGCTTGCTGAATCTGAGCCTGTCAAGGGCAACATTGAAAGTTCTACGGAACGGCCTGCTAATGATGATGACCTATCATACAAAAGCACACCTGTGAGAAATTTTCCATATATAGATCAATTGATACATGAAGAACTAATCTTTTAGGATTTTTTTCTCAACAAGTTATTCTATGGATTCGCTCAAACTTATGCCCATTTATCTATATGTCTTAGCGTAGTATTTTTTTAGTAGGTTGATCTTCCAACTCCAATAAGTTTGTGGAGCCTCAAAGTGGTTCCATTGTATGTGCTAGAAAACTTCCTCCTGGACCATGGCCATCCTTTAGCATGATGTGAGTGATTTTTTTAAATGAATTGCAAAGTCACTGTAGAAAAGCCATTATAGTTGAGAACAAAACTAGTGGTCAATGGAATATTATGACTATCTGGCCTCACTAAGGATTTTGTAATTGTTTTGAGAAACAAAGCAAAACATTGAAAATATCAAATGCTTTTTTACCTTGGCATAAAATCATGTGACCGCGGTCTCAGTTGCTTTTGCCCAAGGATCTTTTAATGCAAGATTTTTATATTGTTGCAAATGGTTACATTGAAGTTCGTGTTGCAGCTAAATAAAAGATCTGACCTTTTCTTACTTCAGGTTTATTTGCTCAGTTGCTGGTTCCGCCACTGCTTATATATAGGGATAATGCTTTATCCGCATAGAAAAGCCACCGATGGTGTCCATTTTCCATCTGAGATGGCCAGGCTCAGGGGACTATGGATTTTGGGTCCAGTTACGAGCCCATTACGGCTACTACGAATGGTGGGCAGGCACACATGCACCCAAGCTCATACTCATCCCATGACACTACCGAGCTCTCCCCACATTTGCCGCCTGACGCATCTACTTTTTATGGGGCTGGAGTGATGGTCCAATATGGGTCAAGAAGTTTGGAGTGACACCAACTGTTTTGAGCTCACTAAACAAACGAACAATGGGCTAGACTCAGCTATTAGTGGGCCGTATATGGATTTGTGCTCCAATGAGTTAGTGTAGCACAGCCCACTGTTTGGGAGGATGCCACCGTTTCTAGAATCGGGTAGCAATGCATTTGATTTGGGTTCTTCATCTCCCTACTACTATTAAATAAATCACCCTATTCTGATTTTTCAAACCGTCTGTTCAACATTGAGGTATGTTTTCCTTGTTTGGTTGTTTGTTTTCACTTGGGGGGCGAATATAGGCAGATGCTGAATAGTGTATTGTATTGTTTTTGTTAAGCTTATGCAAGGTTTTAACCTTTCTGGATTATAGATGAGCAGTGGTCGGATTGCTAGTCTGTAAAGCAATCCTGTAATATCTTGCTGAGTCACTTATAACTAGATTCTCTTTTTCAATTAATTATCCTTAAGGAACTTCACCGCTGAGTTACGCTGAAAATCTTAAGAGATCGTACTAAGGTTAAATATGTATTGCTTATTTGGTAGTTATCAAATTCCAAATACATTTTGCTAGAGAAAAACATTTACTCGCTTGGGGATGGGAAATTTGAGATGCAAAATGTATCCATAAATAAGATATACAGCTAAAAAATAAAAAAGGCATTCATACATCTTTTATGCTTTTAAGGTGCTATTTTCCAAGGAGAAAGTGTCAGGAGTCTTTAGTACTTGTGCTAAGTTTGAATGTGACCTGCAATGCTAGTATATGTATGATTTTGGTCTGAGTTTTGCAGCATTTGTGTAATCTGGCAAAGGCATTTAAATCTTAGATATCAAGCTCGTTGCTTTACTTTGAAAGACCTATTTTTCATTATTTTTGCTAATGATATGGTCACTTTGAATATGCAATTCTGGCTATTTAGTCTGTGGTAAATTCCTTTCAATTTTTTTGTTCTTTTTTAACCGAATGTGACAACTATAACTTCAAAATTGGTATTCTTCTGACTTTGCGGTTATTGGGGCTATTTTAAGGAATGAAAAATGTGATGTCTTATTTGCTTTGAGTCTAGAAGGATTTTGGGCTGTTCGAAGTAGATGATCTAGAGGCTTTGACTGCTTTAAGGGGTCTTTAAATGATCTTGACTATATGTTTCTCAAGTTTGCTATTGGAAGGGGATTCATTGTCAGTTATTGGGGCTATTGGTTCTAAAGAACCTTATTTTTCAAGCCAAGAGAATTTGATTTATGAAATTCAAAGTCTCATTTCTCGGTTTGTAGTGAATGATGCAATTCATATAGTAGACAAGGAAATAAGGCAGCTCATTTACTTGCAAGGCACACACGCTTTGTGGACGATAGTATTCAATGGTGGCATCAATATCTAGATTTTATTCATTCTAGTGTCTTGCTTGATTCTAATTTGTAATTGGATGGTATTAACTTTGTTATTGGATCTATTAATATGAATGCCAATGGTTCATTTAAAAAAAAAAATTTTGGGATTCTTCAAAATTTGCTAGCATATATTGCAGGGGCATCCTAAACAACATCGATTTGGCATAATCTTTGTTGGAGAATCTTTGAAGATAGAAGGAGACAACCTACGTGTTAAACTTTTTTGCACTTCAAAATCGGTGTTCTTCAAAACTATTTTAATATTTAAGTATGAAATACAAAAATAACTTATTTTTTCTAAAAGTCTAAATTTTTTGTAACCCTAAAATATCATCACTTCCCAAATTCATCAATAATCTAATTTTTCTAAAACTCTAATTTATTTCCATAAACTAAAGTGTATGACTAACATGTTTATTCAATTAAAACTAAGCTCATGTAAAATGCAATTCCACTTAATATTCACGTAACATAATTCCAACTCAATCACAAGATCCAATGAAAATCTTGTGACAAATAAAATGGGACCCAACATCTGACGAAGACCGACTTGCAATAAAATAATAATAATCTGCCATGACTACAAAGGGCCAAAAATAAAACTAACATTAAAAGAATAGAGTTCTTTCTGGGAAGCTACACGGCAAAAAAGGGCTAAGTGGCAATTATGTAAATACAATTGAGTTTTAATATTGATTTATAGAAGGCTACTTTAATACGAAAGTTTGACAAGTTTTATGCTAGAAGACCGGATTACACGACAAGTCTGTTGAGAAGGAACATTCGCTGCAACACTGGAAAGTTTTTTTTTTTTTTTTAAGTAATTCTGTATACAATCTTGAAGTGCGTAAATTCATAGTCGCTTTTAAAACTAGTGGAATCCATTATTAAAAAAATAATTTTTTTTCATGTCGGTTCCATATTTTATTCACTTTTTTCAAAGCGATTACAAGGCAGTTGTACAATTCATAACTGTAAATATCTTTCTTTTTTTTTTTCTTTGATTGACTGGCATTGGATTAGCCATCTCAATCTTTAAAATTTAACTAATATGTATCTTTTTTACTTTTAGTCAATCACTCATAACTTAAAGTCTATATTGGATTAATTAGCCATCACACTCTTTATCATAATAAAATTTTATTATTTTTATTATTAATATTTCTTTAATTAAATTATATAGATGAACTTACTTATATAATAATATGTTATAGGACAAGATTATTGCATTATTTTAACTATTGATGCTAAAGTGTACTTGTAGATGGGTGCCAAGATACCCTAATATAGGGACACGTACCCTAGAAAATGTTCTTATGCTTGGTGTTCTAAATGACGGATATGGCATAGAGAGTTGAATCGATCTTCCTATTAAACCGAGTTAGCCTAGACCTCGTAATGTATGGGCTTATATTTTCCTGATCTACTTTTTATTTACCATCTCATAATTCACAATCTTTTGATTATTTTTGTCAAAGACTTATAGAAAGGATTAGAGAATAAGTAGTCCGTGTGGTTTGAATTTTGATGCAAACCAGATGGACTATTTAGCATTTTACACCATAAAAACAAATAAATTAAAGCTTCAACTGAGAAACTAAAAAGAACATTAGCTAGACTACAATCACCCTGGGGATTGGTTGGGACTTTGTTCTTGGACACCCGGTACCAAAAAAAAAATTAATATATGCACATATGCACAAAAATTAACCATTGTTTCTTTCAATACTTAATTAGAATTAATTATTAATTCATCTTTCAAGCCCGTTGAAACCTCTCCAGCTTTCCCTTCTCTCTGAAACCTCTCTAATCNGGGGGGGGGGGGGGGGGGGGGGTGGGGGGTGGGAGCTTCGTCTCCATCTCCCCTCCCTTTTCTCTGATAGTGGTCTTTTTTTCTCTTTAGGTTTTTTCAGGCCAATAAGGGGGGAATGCCACTCCGGTCTGTCCAGTCGCCGTCCGTCAACACGCACCCCTCTAGGGTGTTGGTCAGGTGCCGATCTACAAGCCCACCGAACGTGGTGCCAATCAGAGTGGGGTGTTGCCCGCACGAACGGGTCGAGGTCTCGGCTCTTTGCGGCGTGTGGCTGTCACGCGCCACCAAGGGACCACCTGCAGACGATGTTCTCGGCTTCTTCGGATCCTCAAACTCCGGTTC
Organism: Carya cathayensis; assembly: GCA_011037825.1. Lineage (NCBI taxonomy): Eukaryota > Viridiplantae > Streptophyta > Magnoliopsida > Fagales > Juglandaceae > Carya > Carya cathayensis. The sequence goes on along the minus strand of QGSO01000883.1, from coordinate 47,055 downwards.
TTCAGTTTCCGAACGGCGGTTTTCCTCCTAGGGTTAGTTTTTGTGTCGGGCTCGGCCTCTGTTTGCTGGTTGTTTGTGTTCTATTTTTCTATTTTTTGTTCGGCGTCCGATTTTCTGTTTTGCTTGGTCTCTGCAACTGTTGGTTGGTGTCGCCGGTGTGGGTGTTCTGTTTCTCTTTTTTTCGTGTTTATTTTTTGTGTCTGTGCTTTGCACGGCTTTGCCTCCGTGGTTTTGTTTGGTTTGTTATTCTGTTCGTTTCTTGTGTAGTCCATGGTGTGGTGATGAGTTGTTGTGGGGGCTCAGTCTGAGGCAAAGAGCTGAGAGCGGTGGGCGATGTTAAGGCCGGTGGTCGTAAGGCCGGCCTCCACTCTGGAGGTTGCTATGGTCCATACGCAAGCTGGGTGCTCGTCTCGCTGGGGCTCGTGATGCTGATTGCCTGTGGAGGATGTGCCACTAGAGCTCATGCCATGCTCGTGGTTGGGTTGTTTTGTTGGTTTTTTGTTTCGTTGGTTTGTCGGTTTTTAGGTTTAGTGTAGTTATATGCTATTGGACTATTTGTTCATAGCAGTTGTCTCCCGTATTCTGCCTCCTTGGAGGTTGGAGGGGTCAGCCATCTCTGGTCTTATAGAGCTTGTTAGAAGTTAAGACAATGTCCGTTACCTTGTGTGCCGGGATGCTCCTGAGCAGTTGCGTTAGTTGGCTTATAGTCAGGTTTTTCTGTCTTATTAAGTTGCAATTGTAACTTCGTTTATGAATGAATGCAATGAAGAATATTTCTCAAAAAAAAAAAAATTCATCTTTCAAGTGCGCTAACCAATATGCACTCACCATATGAGTCTCTTATGTAATAATCCTTCTCTTTTGAGAGTTTTAAGTCACTGTTGAACACGCACACAGTTCTACTTCCTAAAAACATCAGCATGAAATGTCTTGCTGGTCTGTTTATGATATGTTGTTGTGTATTGCAGGCCATCAGCGATTCCTGGGCCTGTTCCTGATGAAATAAGTCTTCTAGTCATAGAGTCTATTGGTTTGTTTCGGTTAATATAGACTGATGCCTGTGATAATGGTAATTTTGATACAAATTCTAAGGTATGCCCCTGTTTGCTGCTTTTGAATAGGTGTAAAATTGTTGGTGAAGATGGGTTGGTGAAATGGTCACTCAATTAAGGATTCCAATGCGAACTCACAATATGGTATTTCTTTATCTCGATTTGAGATAAGTTTTATTATTTTTATAAGAATATGTTTTTTTATTACAACAATGATTTCCATTTTTCACTCCAAGTTTTCACCCATTTTTCAAAATATATTCTAAACCACCAAAACCAACAATTGGGTACCCTAAACTAGGACGATGATTGGAAAATAAATGAATTGTTTTGGCATCAAATGATTGGCAAATAAATGAAAAATAAAAAAATTAATTTTCCAAAAATTTGATGCCACATCCAAGGACGATGGTTAATAGGAAGTTGAAAAGCATTACTCATATATCTATATATATATATATATATATTTAATTTAATCTGGTTATAGGTTTTTGGTTTTCATCTTGATGTTCTTATCTGAGGAGTTTCCTGTTTCAATCTGAGACAGCCTTGGGCTTAGAGTTCTAGAAATTAGTACAGGGGTCTGTATAAGCATATGCACAGAATGCCTACAGCCTGTTAGTAGTTTGTGTTACAGGATGAAATAAATATGCTACCATGTTTCATTTATTTTGCTACAATTGGATGGACATTCATGCATAATGGGTTTTTCACGTGTAACAGTCCCCCTCACAAATCTTTGATTCGGGGTTTGGAACTGTCGGACAATGATTCTCTATGAAGTCTGTTAAAACACCATAGTGTTGATACACATTGAATTCTGATGCTACATTCTTCTCTAGAATATTCTTCAAGTTTGCCATTCTATCTTTAGCACCTCTACAGAAAAGAACCTAGCTTTTATGTTAAGCTGGAAGTTGAAATCACATCAATTTTATGTTTTCATCCGACTATATTATGGTTCAGTGCAAAATTTCTTAGTTTAGTTAGATTTCAGCACAAGTGTATCTAACTCCATGTCTTCATTATTTACTCACAAATGCTCGGAGAGAAGCTCATAAAGCTTTCTTGGCCTTTTCTTCTGATGATTCAAAAGCACAGCTTGCTGAATTTGAGCCTGTCAAGGGCAACATTGAAAGTTCTACGGAACGGCCTGCTAATGATGATGACCTATCATACAAAAGCACACCTGTGAGAAATTTTCCTTATATAGATCGATTGATACATGAAGAACTAATCTTTTAGGATTTTTTTCTCAACAAGTTATTCTATGGATTCGGTCAAACTTATGCCCATTTATCTATATGTCTTAGCATAGTATTTTTTTAGTAGGTTGATCTTCCAACTCCAATAAGTTTGTGGAGCCTCAAAGTGGTTCCATTGTATGTGCTCGAAAACTTCCTCCTGGACCATGGCCATCCTTTAGCATGATGTGAGTGATATTTTAAATGAATTGCAAAGTCACTGTAGAAAAGCCATTATAGTTGAGAACAAAACTAGTGGTCAATGGAATGTTATGACTATCTGGCCTCACTAAGGATTTTGTAATTGTTTTGAGAAACAAAGCAAAACATTGAAAATATCAAATGCTTTTTTACCTTGGCATAAAATCATGTGACAGTGGTCTCAGTTGCTTTTGGCCAAGGATCTTTTAATGCAAGATTTTTATATTGTTGCATATGGTTACATTGAAGTTCGTGTTGCAGCTAAATAAAAGATCTGACCTTTTCTTACTTCAGGTTTATTTGCTCAGTTGCTGGTTCCGCCACTGCTTATATATAGGGATAATGCTTTATCCACATAGAAAAGCCACTGATGGTATCCATTTTCCAGTTGGAATGGCTTGGCTCAGGGGACTACGTATTTTGGGTCCAGTTACCAGCCCATTACGGCTACTACGGATGGTAGGCAAGCGCACGTGCACCCAAGCTCATACTCATCCCATGACACTACCGAGCTCTCCCACCTTTGCCGCCTGACGCATCTACTTTTTATGGGACTGGAGTGATGGGCTCCAATATGGGTCAAGAAGTTTGGAGTGACACCAACTGTTTTGAGCTCACTAAACAAAGGAACAATGGGCTAGACTCAGATGTTAGTGGGCCATATATGGATTTGTGCTCCAATGAGTTTGTGTAGCACAGCCCACTGTTTGGGAGGATGCCACCGTTTCTAGACTCGGATAGCAATGCATTTGATTTGGGTTCTTCATCTCCCTACTACTATTAAATAAATCGCCCTATTCTGATTTTTCAAACCGTCTGTTCAACATTGAGGTATGTTTTCCTTGTTTGGTTGTTTGTTTTCATGACTTGGGGGGCGAATATAGGCAGATGTTGAATAGTGTATTGTATTGTTTTTGTTAGGCTTGTGCAAGGTTTTAACCTTTTTGGATTATAGACGAGCAGTGGTTAGATTGCTAGAGTCTGTAAAGCTATCCTGTAATATCTTGCTGAGTCACTTGTAACTAGATTCTCTTTTTCAATTAATTATCCTTAAGGAACTTCACCGCTGAGTTACGCTGAAAATCTTAAGAGATCGTACTAAGGTTAAATATGTATTGATTATTTGGTAGTTATCAAATTCCAAATACATTTTGCTAGAGAAAAACATTTACTCGCTTGGGAATGGGAAATTTGAGATGCAAAATGTATCCATAAATAAGATATACAGCTAAAAAATAAAAAAGGCATTCATACATCTTTTATGCTTTCAAGGTGCTATTTTCCAAGGAGAAAGTGTCAGGAGTCTTTAGTACTTGTGCTAAGTTTAAATGTGATCTGCAATGCTAGTATATGTATGATTTTGGTCTGAGTTTTGCAACATTTGTGTAATCTGGCAAAGGCATTTAAATCTTAGATATCAACCTCGTTGCTTTACTCTGCAAGACCTATTTTTCATTATTTTTGCTAATGATATGGTCACTTTGAATATGCAATTCTGGCTATTTAGTCTGTGGCAAATTCCTTTCAATTTTTTTGTTTTTTTTAACCGAATGTGACAACTATAACTTCAAAATTGGTATTCTTCTGACTTTGCGGTTATTGGGACTATTTTAAGGAATGAAAAATGTGATGTCTTATTTGCTTTGAGTCTAGAAGGATTTTGGGCTGTTCGAAGTAGATGATCTAGAGGCTTTGACTACTTTAAGGGGTCTTTAAATGATCTTGAATATATGTTTCTCAAGTTTGCTATTGGAAGGGGATTCATTGTCAGTTATTGGGGCTATTGGTTCTAAAGAACCTTATTTTTCAAGCCAAGAGAATTTGATTTATGAAATTCAAAGTCTCATTTCTCGGTTTGTAGTGAATGATGCAATTCATATAGTAGACAAGGAAATAAGGCAGCTCATTTACTTGCAAGGCACACACGCTTTGTGGACGATAGTATTCAATGGTGGCATCAATATCTAGATTTTATTCATTCTAGTGTCTTGCTTGATTCTAATTTGTAATTGGATGGTATTAACTTTGTTATTGGATCTATTAATATGAATGCCAATGGTTCATTTAAAAAAAAAAATTTTGGGATTCTTCAAAATTTGCTAGCATATATTGCAGGGGCATCCTAAACAACATCGATTTGGCATAATCTTTGTTGGAGAATCTTTGAAGATAGAAGGAGACAACCTACGTGTTAAACTTTTTTGCACTTCAAAATCGGTGTTCTTCAAAACTATTTTAATATTTAAGTCTGAAATACAAAAATAACTTATTTTTTCTAAAAGTCTAAATTTTTGGTAACCCTAAAAAATCATCACTTCCCAAATTCATCGATAATCTAATTTTTCTAAAACTCTAATTTATTTCCATAAACTAAAGTGTATGACTAACATCTTTATTCAATTAAAACTAAGCTCATGTAAAATGCAATTCCACTTAATATTCACGTAACATAATTCCAACTCAATCACAAGATCCAATGAAAATCTTGTGACAAATAAAATGGGACCCAACATCTGACGAAGACCGACTTGCAATAAAATAATAATAATCTGCCATGACTACAAAGGGCCAAAAATAAAACTAACATTAAAAGAATAGAGTTCTTTCTGGGAAGCTACACGGCAAAAAAGGGCTAAGTGGCAATTATGTAAATACAATTGAGTTTTAATATTGATTTATAGAAGGCTACTTTAATACGAAAGTTTGACAAGTTTTATGCTAGAAGACCGGATTACACGACAAGTCTGTTGAGAAGGAACATTCGCTGCAACACTGGAAAGTTTTTTTTTTTTTTTTAAGTAATTCTGTATACAATCTTGAAGTGCGTAAATTCATAGTCGCTTTTAAAACTAGTGGAATCCATTATTAAAAAAATAATTTTTTTTCATGTCGGTTCCATATTTTATTCACTTTTTTCAAAGCGATTACAAGGCAGTTGTACAATTCATAACTGTAAATATCTTTCTTTTTTTTTTTCTTTGATTGACTGGCATTGGATTAGCCATCTCAATCTTTAAAATTTAACTAATATGTATCTTTTTTACTTTTAGTCAATCACTCATAACTTAAAGTCTATATTGGATTAATTAGCCATCACACTCTTTATCATAATAAAATTTTATTATTTTTATTATTAATATTTCTTTAATTAAATTATATAGATGAACTTACTTATATAATAATATGTTATAGGACAAGATTATTGCATTATTTTGTACTTTATAAATAATTAATAAAAGGTTTATACATATTTTCTCATATTATTATAATTTTGCATGATTATAGATAGATGATAAAAATAATTTCTTTATTATTTTTATATTTTAAAAATATTAAAAGAAAGATGATTAATATTATTTTATAAAAATATAATTAATAATAAAAAAGGCATCGTAATTCTAGGGATGAGGTTACTGTAGGAAAGAATGGGTCGTGTGCATGGGGCTAGTGTGGTTTATGGTGAGTGGTGTGAGTCTGTGGGGGCAGATCACGATCGATGTGGGAACGGCATCCGTGCTAAAACAGAGTAAATTCTATTGTTGTGGGACCAATTAGATCATTTAATACGAATTTGAAGGTTGAAAGTTTCACGATTAGCCGGCATGCATGGTTGACGTTGTTACCAAGAAGTAGTAAAGTTTCTCCTTTTATCTTACCCACTTGCTCTCTATAATTATCTATTAATTAATTCTACTCTATCATCTTTTTTTTTTTTTTATTATCTTATTATCATATCATAATATAATATTAAATTATTAGAAACTATTTATTATGTTTCATTATGAACCTATCGTTTAATGCTATATCATAATATCATAAAAAAATAAATGATAAAAAAATAGATAATGAATAGATTTTTTTTTAATTTATTTGCGATAAATGCTGCACTATAATTGGATCTCTTGCTAAATTGTAATCACGCATACGTACTGAGAGCATGACTTCTTTTTCTACGGCCTTTCAATCGGGAGCTTTTTCCTCTTCTTCATCCTCTTCATCTCCTTCCATCCGTCCATGAAATCATGATATATTCTTGAGCTTTAGAGGTGAAGATGTTTGCCATAACTTTCTTTCCCATCTATACCATACTTTTGATGAAAGGGGAATCAATATTTATATAGACAACAATCTTGAAAAAGGAGAGAAAATCTCACCGGCACTTTTCAAAACTATTGAAGGGTTAATGATTTCTCTATCATTGTACTTTCTAAAAACTATACAGAATGTAGATGGTGCTTACACGAACTATTGAAGATTCTTGATTGTAAGGAAACAATTAAACAAATTGTTGTACTGATTTTTTGCTACTATATCCATCGGAAGTACACTATCAGAAAGGGATTTTTGGAGAATCCTTTGATAAACTTGGAGATAAGCTCAAGGATAATGCAAAGATAGTGAAATTGAAGGTAGCTTTGAAAAGAGTAGCCGATTTGTCTGGTTTTCCATTAGCAAACTTCCGTTAAGCTTTGCCTATATGTAATTTGTCATCATGTGTATGCGTATATGATGCTATATATATTTGAGATATCTATTGGGAAAATTGAGACAAATCCAGGATTTGGCATGAAGGAATTGGTGAAAATAAAATACCATAGAAAACTATTTGACATTTGCGATTTTTTTGGCATTATATGCAAAACATGGTCAAATTTTAGAAATCCTTTCTGATTCTGGGGTTTAGTATCTAATGACTTGCACAATTTTCTATATTTTATTACTTCTTAACTTTAAGCTTTAATCTAATTTTATTTATTTTTGTTGATTTTAGACTTTATTGTAATCATTTGAATTTATTTCAAATTTGAAGAAAAAGAATATCTAAATTTCAAAAGTCTATCATCTAAGGATTCTCAAATTTAAATGAAGATTTATTTAAATATAAGAGTTAATCACCAGTGTTATTTGGGAATAAAAATCAAGTTAAATTTTTGAAGATGTTAAAGATAGAAGAAGATTCTCAAACTTAAGAGGAAGAGATGTTAGCAAAGAGAAGTGATTTGGATTTACTCTATTGGCGTCTAACTACTAGGGAGGAAAGAAAAGAAGTATTCATCAAATTCAAAAAGAAAAGACGTGGAAAGCTAGGATTTCATTCTATCTTTCTATCTAAGTACCCATCGTACGACGTGCATAGGAATAAATGGGTTTTACTTGGCAAAAGGCATGCTGGGTTTGACTTGGACGTGAGACGCAAGCTGGTGTTTTGGATTTTTGAAGCTTGAACGAAAATCACAGGGTTTGAACTTAGCAACGGTATGACTTGGGGCATGCAACGCTGGACTTTCTTTTGGTTTAAACTTGGACACTGGGGGTTGTTGGGATTTTAGGACGCACGAAATGGACGTAAGCTCCATTTTCAGTTTGGAAAAATCTAGTTGTAAACACAACTGTTCAGTAAGATGTGCACCAATTTAATGTAATTGGTCAACAAGTAGATTTTATTGAAAACAGTGTCAATTTAAAATTTGAATATAAATAAATCAGTATTGGTACGCAGATTAGTACGTAACTTTTTTTATACGTAGCAAAACTCTTTCAATTTGGAGTAGCTAGGTTTGACTTGGCCCAAAGGATTTCATGTGGGATGCAAGAGAAGCTGGCATCCGAGTTTGATGCAGAAAGGAGTTTCATGCTGGGTTGGACTCTATTGACGAAAAGGAGAGTTACGAATGGAAGAGAAAAAAAGGCAGCTTTAGTCTGTCTTGGCTCTTGGATGCACTGACGAGATAGAATAGCACATAATTTCTTTCGTTTCAGCAAAGGACTCTGCGACAAGAGGTTGGGACGGACGGTGGGGGTATTTTTCATTGTTCATTTTCTTCTATTCCTCTCAGAAAAATTATAGTGAATTCGTTTATGTTGAATTTAATTTTTAGCATGAACTAAATTTTCTTTATTTTAGGAAAACGATGTAATCTAGTTTCAAACTATGCTTGATTTTCTATACTAATTTGAACCAATTCTCTTTCATGTTTGTATTATTTATTCTAAACTTATTGTTTCTAATTGATTGGCCATTAATTAGATTATTTTGATTCAGTGATTTGCTATCGAAAGAGGGAATTATAAGATAGAACTTCGATATTTCAACATAGGTAAATATAGAGATTGAAAGACTTATATGAACCTGTATAGTCCTAAAATCGTTGGTCTTAATGTTTTCTTACTTTATTAATTTGCATATTCTTGTGTAAAATGATGAACAAGAATTTTTCCAATTGACTATCGAAAGAGGCTTTTGGATGAGTTTGGAGATTTTGCTAACAAACTGAGAATTAAATTCAATTAGTTAGATGAGAAAAACATAGTGAGAGATTAAGTGAAATCGATTTCCTAGAACTTCTTTTTCTCATTAATTTGATCTTCGAACAACAGCTTTCTATTCATTTGAATATTTTATTTAAATTGATTTTATTTCAAATTGCAATTACAAAAACCTTAGTGACTTCTATAAATAAAGTCGAAATTAGTATAATTTTGGTATTTTTCAAAAGTAAGTTACCAATCCCTGAGAATGATACTCTTCTCATCACTTTACTATAAAACTACAATATTGTGCACTCGCAGTTTTGCACCGATCAGTATCTAGTATTAGTACTACCACATGATTAGTTTCACATAAAGTTTATTGGAGAGGGAAATGTTCCTTGATATTGCATTTTTCTTTAAAGGAGAACCTTTGGCTAAGGTCATGGAAATATTTGATAGTGTGGTTTTCTCTTGTTCATGGAATCAAGAGGCTTACAGACAAGTGTCGTATTACTATTGAATGGAGTGATAAATATGTTTGGATGCATGACTTGTTACAATATATGGGACGAGAAATTGTTCGACTAGAATCACTCATAGAACCTAGCAAATGTAGAAGACTGTAGTTTCACGAGGATATCCGTGAAGTATTGGAAGAAAGTACTGTAAGAGTAAAAAAGAATATATTGGGTTTTACATTTATTTCATTTTCCAAAAGTGAAACCTAGTGGATTTTTTTTTTCTTTTTTGAGAAAATATAAATCTTATGAATTTATATCTAAATGAATATATATATACCCACAAACTGACGTAGCTTGATATGGTTCGTCAGATTATAAAGTTACTTTTATTGTAAAGTAGATATAATGTATCAGATGAAAACACGTCAGTTTGTAGGATTGTTTTTCTGTTATTCTTTCGTAGATGTAGCAGTACTCATATATATATATATATATATATATATATATATATATATATATATATATATATATATCTATATATCCTTTAAATTATCTATATGAATTTGTAGATATATATATATATATAGAATTCGTTTATTAATAATTAAAATGAGTCAATAAAAGTACCAATTCTAGATGTCCTTTTTAGGTTCCAAATATCCTATATTTTCTAATTTCATGTCTACTATCTCCTCAAGCTAGCGTTTGTTTTATTGAAAGTTGTAGGAGAGTACGTAAGTTGGTAAAAAGACAAATCTCTTATATTTTAGCATGTGTCTATTTAGTATTGGAGATTTCAACAATTGATAAATACTACTTATTTTTAAAATATCGTAATGAAAAATAGTGTGTAATATTAATTGATAAGTACATAATGCTATTTTTCATAAAATATCTTAAGCAACTTCATGCACTTATATTAGGAGCCAAACAAAATTGAAGGCATACTATTTGATTTACCTGAAGGCAATGAGGAGATAAGCTTGCATTCGAAAGCATTTCTACATATGAAAAGACTTAAGAGTATTTATTAATCGTAATGCACGTTTTTCTTGTGCACTCATTTATCTCTCCGACAAGTTAAAAGTCATTGATTGGTATTACTATCATTTACCATATTTGCCACGTAATTTTCAAAGGAAGAATCTCATTATTTTGAGAATGCATGATAGCTTCGTAAAAGAGTTAGGGGATGGATTCAAGCCCAAGGTACATACATAATTCTAATCATCCAAAAAAAAAAAAATTCTTTGAAATATGTAGTAAAGTCCATTAAACTTTTCCTCTTTTTCTTTTATAGAATTTGACAATTATGGAATTCAAAGATTATAAATTCTTAAAAATAATTCTGGATCTTTCAAGAATCTCAAATTTGAAGGAATTGTTTGTCAGATATTGTAAAAGATTAGTTGAGGTGCATGATTCCATTGGATCTCTGGAAAATCTTTCTATGTTGGATTTTACTGGATGCTCTAAACTCCAAAGAAGCCTCAATTTGAGATCTTTACAACTTCTTCTTCTTTGTAATTGCTCAAGCCTTTGTTATCTTCCTGAAATCGAGTGTAAAATGGAATCTTTGTATACATTATCTCTAGATGGTACTGCAATAGAAGAACTATCTTTATCAATCGAGAACTTCATTGGACTTGGGGAATTATATCTACCGGATTGTAAAAATCTTATGTGTCTTCCAATTGCTTGCATTCGGTTGCAACATTTAAGGCTACTCAAGATCGGGGTTGTCCAAAACTTGTAAAGAAGATGAGGGATGATGGGCTATCCCTTCTGGCTATTGAATCTACAAAAATGAAAGAGGAGATATCATTAAATGAAGAACGACTCCATGAATTGGCACCTCCAACGAATTCAAGCAATGGGAGCATTGCATTACAAGTACCGAATCTTCAAATTTTTTGTTTCCAATCAGAAACAAATTTCTTTCCAATATCTATATATTGGATAGACTAGCTAGGCAAAACACATTGGAGCTCAGTATTCCTCTATTTTAAACCCGAAGGATCCAAACGTACTGTAGGGACCCTCACTGGATTGCGAGTCTTTGGAATCTTCTGAAAATTTGTTTCAGATTGTGTACCCTTTATACCTTATTTCTATTCTATTATAATAAGTGGCTATTGAGCTGCTACAATAATGAACAGTAATATTTTGTTTTCCAGTGTTAAGTCCATCTGTATTGTGTGTTAAGTTCGTGTGTAATGAACAGTAGATGTGTGTTGATTTTTTTATATCCTACCATAAACTTTTTGAACTAACATAAATATTTAAGTAAAACTAGGCCCACCCCAAGCCAAGTAGATGTGTGTTGATTTTTTGATATCTTGCCATAAACTTTTTTGAACTAAAATAAAAAATTTGCTATAAGTTGCCCAAGCGCACGACTGTAATTTACACACACTTACAAGTAAAACCTAAAATAACTCAACGTAGAAACACATTACTAAACTCAAAGGCGGCAGCTTACCCACGAGAAAATAAAAATAGAACCATTGTGGAGGGAAGGAGGCGGGATGGAAGCTAGGTTGAGGGTGGAGCGTGTGCCGATGGATCGCGGTGGTACAGCAAGGATACCATCGATCTAAGCAGTTTCTTTGGACGTTAAAGGCAGGTTACGTGTAGGGTCTACGTTGGTTTGCTTTGGTTCTGTGAGATTTGTTGGTCTTGTATTTGTATCACTTTCCTTTCAATATATTTAGTTGTATATCACGCATGAGTGACTGAGCACAAGAGAGATGTAATATTTTCTTATAAAATAAAAAATAGACAGTAGTGGAAATAATAAATTGCATACCTCATACCATGGCGATTCAAGAACGAGCAAGAGCCTAAAATAAAACTCACTTAAAGAGAAAGAAATATTTGATTAGGAAGAGAATCTTTTGGCCAATGCCTCTTTTTTATTATAGTGTTGATGGTGTACACAGACCTTTTATTTATAAGTTAGGCTAAGGACTCTCTAACAGAGTTAGACTCGAATTATTCCTCCCATCAAGGAATAGGATTGGGTTTATCCATTACTAGTTGGTCAAAATGAAACTTCTTAACAGATAAAATCTTAAATTAAATGAAACTTCTTAATAGATAAAATCTTAACAAACTTGATAGGCAAGAGGGTCACTCTAAATAGAACTCTAACATTCTCTCACTTGACCCTCATGTCACACAAGTTTCCATATAGGGTGATAGAAAAACAAATATAGCCAAACATTGTTTATTTCAACTAGTTATAGAACACTCCCACTCAGATTGAATCTTTCCAAAACCCTTTCAATGTAGGCCCTTTGAGATAGTCCCAAAATTTTTTGTTATCTGTCTTTGTGAATCTCTATGCCAATGACATAAGAGGCTTCACCTAAATCATTCGTTTCAAAGTTTTGAGAAAGAAACGGTTTGGTGTCACAAAGCAAGCCTAAATCACTGCTTGCAAGCAAAATATCATCTACTTATAGGACTAAAAAAATGAATTTACTGGCACTAACCTTAAGGTATATGCACTGATCAACAACTTTCTCAATAAATCCAAATGAGTTACTAACCTTGTGAAACTTTATATACCATTGGTAGGATGCCTGTTTAAGTCCATATATGGATTTCTTTAATTTGCACACTCTCTAACTGTTTTCTTTAAAACCCTCAGGTTGTAACATATATACCTCCTCTTCAAGATCCCCATTTAAGAATGTCTTTTTCACATCCATCTGATGTAACTCTAGATCAAAATGAGCTATTAATGGCATGACTATTCTGAATGAATCCTTCTTAGAAACTAGAGAGAAGGTTTTATGGTAGTCAATGCCTTCCTTTTGAGTAAATCCTTTACCTACAAGTCTGGCTTTATGTCGTTCAACATTACCAGAAGCATCCCTTTTGATTTTATAAACCCATTTGCAGTCAATGGCTATTGCACCATTAGGTAAGTCAATGAGATCCAAGACTTGATTTTTAGCCATGGATTCCATCTCATCTTTCATGGCATCATACCAAGATGGGGAATTATCTCCGCTCATGGCCTTTGAAAATGAGCTTGGATCTTCATTAGGTCTAACATCAAAGTTAGATTCTTGAAGGTAAACCATATAATCATTAGAAATTGGTGGTCTCCTTACTCTTGAGGATCTCCTTAATATTACTTCATTTGTAATTTGTAAACTAGGAGTAGGTTCTACTTGAACCTATTCATCATGAATAGATTGTTCTTGAAATGATTGTTGTTCATAGTAATCAATTTGATCTTCTCTTAGAATAACCATACGTCCTTCGTATGAAGGAGTTTTAGTATGCCCTTATGCTTCCTCAAATTGTAACTTACGAGTATAAGCACTCCCACTAGGTTCAGCATCCTCAAGGAATTTGGCATTTCTGCTCTCAACAATTCTACGACTATTTGAGGGAGAATAAAACTTGAAAGCTTTAGAGTTTACCGGATAGCCCATGAAAAACCACTTATTGTTCTAGGGTCCAATTTCTTTATGTGAGGATTATAATTCCTTACTTCAATAGCACAACCCCATACATGTAAATGACTCAAGCTTGGTTTTCATCCAGTCCATAACTCAAAAGGTGTCTTAGAGATAGTCTTGGATAGAACTTTGTTCAAGATATACACAGCAGATTTCAAGTCTTCACTCAACAAGAATAATGGCAGTTCAGAATTACTAATCATGCTTCTTACCATGTCCATAAGCATTAGATTCCTCTTTTCAACTACACCATTTTGTTGCAGTGTGCCCTGTGCCGGGTGTTGTCTATTGTGCAATAATGCCCTCTTATTTGATGAATTTTGCAAATGGACCCATCATTTGTTCATTTTCTATGTACCTACCATAATACTCACTTCCCTTATTAGATCTTACGATCTTGATTTCATTTTCCTTTTGTTTCTCTACTTCAAGTTTGTAGGTTTTGAAAGCATCTAATGCCTTAGCCTTTTCACTTAGAAGGTAGAGATACATATACCTTGTTTGGTCATCAATAAATGAGATAAAATATATTTGACCATTTAGGCAAGGAGTAGGAAAAGGTCCACAGATATCAGTGTGTACGATTTCTAAAATACTCACAGATATCAGGTCTACTTTCCCTTTATGCAGTTTTATGCAGTCCTCACAAGTCCTAAAATTAGTAATATCAAGAGTTTATAAGATTCCATCATTCACCAACCTTTTAATTCTCTCTACGGAGATATGCCACAATCTCCTATGCCACAACATACATGAGTTCTCATTTATGATGCTCCATTTAATACCAACATCAATATGCAAAGATAAATATGTATTCTCAAAATTGGGTTCTAACACAAATTTAAATAAACCATCAACTTTTATTCCACCACCAATGTAAACATTTCACTTTAAAAATGTTGAAAGTAGAATTAACAATTATAAACTCAAAATCATTTTCAGTCAACTTTGAAACTGAAACCAAATTTATGGAAAAATTTGGAATAAAAAAATACATTTCAAGGTCTAAAACAAAACCAGTTTTTAAAATTAATTTAAAGATCCCAACAGCCTCCACTTGTGAACGCATCTTATTTCCTGAATAGACATATTGTTCACTTGGTTTCAGCTTCCTTGTTTTGAGAAATCCCTACATGGTATTAACAATATGGATTGTAGAACCAGAATCAATCCACCGAGTGTTTCAGGGAGCTTCTACAAAAAATCATTTGTGAGACACCAGAGATAGAAGATTACATTTTTTTTCAAGCCATCTCTTAAACTTTTGCCAATCATTCTTCATATGCCCTTTCTTTTTGCAGAAGAAACAAGAATTCTTATTGCCATTTTTCTTAAATGACACCTTGTACTTATGTAGTTGGGCATCCCTGCCTTTCTTGGTTTTTCCATCAAAGTTTTGAATTTCGTACCGTAACGACCAATACGGTCAAAATATTTCATACCGTGATAGTAGCTGGTACAAGGAAGCTGTGTGTTTCTTACCAGAGCAAATTTTGGCCGTACTAGTGTGTTTTGGCCAATATGCTGAATTAATTTCAACCGGTATGCGTATAGGAAGCTCAAGTGCTGATTCATGTATGGCATTTTTGTAATTAAGGTAAAACGGCAGGGGCATTTTTTATGCACTACATACTACATGCCCTACACCCCCCCCCCCTCCTCTTTTAGACCATGACACATACTGCCCTTGTCTCCATATTACCTCGTAAATCCGTTTATGTTACCCACTGTTGATGCCTAAGCTTCGACTGCCAAACTTTTATCATACACCACACAACGTGACCCAACAATCTCTCTTTAAATTAAATAACAATGTCCATAATTCTCCCAGCTGGGTTCTCAATCTCCAAAGTAAAGCACAGTCTCCAAAAATTTAAATTCCTATACAGCCTTAATTCACAACTAATTCTTGAAGTTAATCACATCAATTACCGTCCACCATCATTTCATTGGGCATCACACTTTGACTAAACGCTCCAATCGACTCGTCAAAAACTCCAAGCTAAGATATCTTGAACTGAAGACTATCGTATCGAATCGATTTCAATTCCCACCAGAACCACTTCTTTCAAATAAAAAATGAAATAAAGACCTGTACTCTCCAAAGTCCATACACACCTTTCACCACTACGAATCGCTTCAATGCACCCTTGGCTAAAACCAATAATCCTCAAAATGTGCAAGTGACCCATCACTACCATATCCATCATCTGGACCTAGATCTTCAAAATCAACAAGAATCATTTCCTACATCTACACCATTTATTATCCTTCAAATTGATATAGATCAAATCCTAAACCTACCACTACAACCTCGAGCTAAAAAAAAAAAACAATCATTTTTCAAACTAATTCGAAATCTTCAATCCTTAGAAAAGTACATGAGCTAGATCAATACCTTCAATCCTCAAAGAAATGTACTCTAGAAAAATTTTCATATCAATAACTCAACTATGATCAACCCCATTTTAATGGTTACAAACTAGTCACTCACCAGAGTAGATGAAGCTAGCGCTCTAAGTCTGCAAAACTAAGAACTCAAATCTTATTATAAATCAGTCCTTCAACTCTGTGATAAAGTGTAAAAATTGCATGATTAAGCTGTTTAAGTGAATTAATTGTTTAACCAAAAAAATAGTTAAAC
This sequence comes from Carya cathayensis, assembly GCA_011037825.1. Classification (NCBI taxonomy): domain Eukaryota; kingdom Viridiplantae; phylum Streptophyta; class Magnoliopsida; order Fagales; family Juglandaceae; genus Carya; species Carya cathayensis. The sequence continues at coordinate 30,723 of QGSO01000883.1, read as the reverse complement.
ACTTAATTATGTAGTTGATTATTCAATTGATAAATTCTGATAATTTACACTCGAAAAGATTTATTATACATCCGTGCCACATCAAAATTAATATCCCAATTTTTCCCTTCTCATTGTGAACACTTGATCTTAATTAATGTACGACATTTTTTAAAAAGTGCTATCAATTAAACTGGCTGACAAAAGAATGGGAAGACCACACTTAGAGCCGGCAATGTATTGGAAAGTGGGCTCACGGAAACAATAGCAGCAGCAGCTCGTACCGTAGCACCAAATCACGCACAAAACTGGTCTCGCAAGAACAGAGCAGATGCTACGGAACGCTGCAGTTTTTCTTCAGGCCGAATTCTTTGGCTGGGTCGGTGGGCAATTTTGGATGGACTAGATTATTGGGTTGGAGGTCGGTTTTGGAGGGTGTTAAAAGTAGAAGGGAAATTCGAAATAAAGAGATGGTGAACACTTGAGTTCTTTTCTCATTGATGTCTCTAATGATACAAAAATGGTAGATATATATACATTACAAAAACTAGAGAGAGAGTCCTAAAAACAACTTTTGATCTTATGTCTGTTTACAAGTAATTAACTGCAACAGCATGGACAGCAGCAGAGGTAATGCTTTTTACATCGAGCCTCCTAGTATTTGCTTTCTGTTGTAGCCATGTAATCCATAATTCAGACTTGCTTTTCTGTGCCAAAGCCTTTTTACTTTCTTGCAACCTTTTCAGTTCATGTGTGCTGCACCATTCTTTTCATTCACCTTTTCTGCTGCATGTACTTTTTGTGTGCTGCAGTATGGTTGCTCAGTTGCTTTGTTTTCCTTTAGTTTGTGAGTCTTCCCATCAGATTTCATTTCGTGAGAGAGGGGATTTTACTTATTTTCATTTTTTCCTTCCGCATGGGTAAAGATTCAGTTTTTTCATTTTCGTCGTTTTTTTTCTTAGGATTCTTTTTCGTTTTCAGACCTGGGCGGTTAATTTTTATTTTTTCCTTGCTTTACTTTGTTTACGTTTCTTTTCCTTTAGGAGCTTTTGGGTTTTAGTCAGCTAGATGTTATTTTATTTTTCTGGGGTTTTACAAACTGTAAAGGGACAGAACTCTCTTTCGGTTTTGAGAATTTATTGATCTAGCTTTGAGTTTTCTTTTGGAGTCGGCGGAAGCAACACTCTCCCTCGTCTGGAGTTTATTTATTTTTTCATTTCTAAGTTTTGAGTTTTATTTTACGTTTGACGTTACGGATTGGGGATTTCCAGATTTGTTTTATTTATTCTATTTATTTTCATACAACAATTTGAAATGTTAGGGTATATATATCATTTTTGAGCATTTTACTAATTTAGGGATGATAGGCTAGATTTTTAGGCTTGAGATTCAATGAGTAACCTACAACTGGTTTGGGGTGGATTTCCTTCAATGTTATGTGATTTCAATGATTAGCTTGTTGGATGATATTTCAGTTTATATCTAGAAAGTATTGAAGTTCTTTGTTCTTGGTTTAGATTAATTGTAGACGTAAAGACACGTACAATTAATACTTGAACAAGTAACAAGACTTTGATGGCTTTCTTTCACTATTTTACAAGTGTTATATAATTTGTCAAGTAGTTTTATGAGGCTAAGAATTGTGGTTCATTGCTATATTATCCAACCATGACTTCTAGGAATGGGAGCATGGTTGAGAGAAGATGAAAAGAGAAGTAAATCCATTGCCAAATCGATGGGTGAAAATTGAATTCCAAGTATTTGTTTTATTGTTTCTTACAAGTTTAATTCATTTGTTGTGCACTTTCTCTAAGTCTCTTAGTTTTGGTAATTTTAGAAACTTAGATTCACATTTATTTTCAGTTTAATTCGAGCTTGAACTTCCAAAACAGCCACTAATCATACTCTTACTTCACTCCACACTTCCTTAGTAAATAATCCCCATTTTAGTTCAAGACTTTCTTCTTTTCGAAATTTCTTGTCACCATAAACGTCAATATTTTATCTTGTGATTATAAAAGGTTTGCTTAATTCTCATTGTCCCTATGAATTCGATCTTGGGATTTACCCTTGTATTACTTTGACAGCTTCTACGCTTGGAAGACGAAATTATAAGCTGATCACTCTACAATTCTAAAACCTTAAATCAAATAAGAATCATCTTCCGGAATTTCTAAGATCAATGAACTTACACTTCATAATAAAACAATCGACTCTCAAAGCTTTCAAAATTTAAAACATTAATGGATAATAAATCATTTTCCGAAATCCTCAAGATCAATGACCTCAATATAAAACATTCACCAGATAAGGCTTGTAAGTTCTAAAGCCCCAATTCACCATATAATTTAAAACTATTCCCCTCCTCAGCTATAACTTTATTCCCTACTTTAGAAATCGCCTAAACTATGCCATTCCTCTCGAGCCCCAATATTATAAAAACAACCTACATAAAAGTTCAAGCCTACTACACTAAATGTTCAAGCCTAACAACGGCATTCTTGATCATACCATCTTCCTGCCATAGCATAAACCTTAACCCACTTTTCAAATAAAATAAAATAAAATAAAATAATTTCAAATCAAATAAGATCGAATCAAATTAAATAAAAACAATTCGAATGAAATGAATAAAATAATTTCAAATCAAGCCTTTAAAATTTTCTCGTATTCCACCTATGGGACATATGGTTTTACCCAGAGCCGAACTGCTCTGATACCAACTATGACGCCCCCAACTCCCATGTATGGACATGTGGAAATCGAGGCGTCGAGATGAAAACAACATGGGTCAAGCATCCCATCACCGAGTGCCAAGTGTGTGTACATGCAACACGTGTACACAAAAATAACGCAGCGGGTTGTAAAAGTCTTTCAACTAAGTACCAGAATTTTGTTTAAATACAAACTCACTTAATACAAGCGTATAAAAAATATTACAATTAACCAACATAAATATAATACAAATCATAACAATAAAAAAAAGCAGGAAATATATCACAATCCATGAGTGATCCCTGATCACTCCTTCAGCGAAACCGCCTCCTCATCCTCTGCATCAAAATCTACGATACCAAAGACGGTACCGTAGGTAAGTACTAATCCAAGCAATCCACAAGATAAAAATACATTCAATCCACAACAATGTGCAGGAACATAATGCCATACGCATGAGATCCAAAATAAACCTTTCTAAAAAATAATTCATTTTCCAACTCACGCCAAAAATCACATTTGGCCCAAAATATTTCCTTTAAAACCCTTCCTCACCATTTTCCTAGAAAATGGCCCAAAATCCAATATCGAAACCAATATCCAATTTATTCCGCATGTACCATGCTCTCCCCTACGGACCATCCGCACACCCTGGCTCCTATGCCACACCGTAGGTAATGACTACGTATGTGACATCTACACAAGCGATGCCAAGTTCTGCTCCCAGCGTGTACGTAGCCAAGCATCCTCTAGCCCCTGCCAACAGAGGGGCCACGGAGTTAGTACGAGAGCGTCACCATCCTGTCCAATCTCGTTGTCGCCCAGCGACAACTCAGGGAACGTCACTCAGTATATTACGCTCCCGAGTGACCAGAGAAGCTCCATCGAGATAATGCCCCATCTCGGCTTGGGGTCGTGATACATACGCACCCAAAAATCCATTTATACTTGAAAACTCAGTTTTCAATATCCAACACATGTACATGCATGCCATTATGCGAAAAATCCTATTTTCCATTTTCAATCATAAACATCAAGGGAAAATATCTAACAAATCTCAACATCAACCAAACATAAAATAACTCCATCCTCAAATCCATCTGACCCCCGAACTCCTCGGACTCAGTTCGGCACAACCAACCAATCATAAATTATTATTAAAGTAAAAATATATTTAAATCTAAAAGGAAGTTTGAAAAATACTTACAACGCTACAAAATAATTTTTGGAGGATCAACGAGCTACAAAAGGCGGCAGCAAAGCAACGTAACAGTGTAAAATGCACTGTGGTTGTGGGTACCAAAATACCCAAATATGAACGGGATCAAACGAAAAGTAGGGAAGGCTAGGGTAGGGCTTAGGGATGTTGGTGAAACTAATGGAAGTAGTGGTTGGCCGTGGGTGGCGGCACAAACGGCGGTTGAAAGTCAAAAAGTCCAAAACGAAAATTGAGATAGTTGGGCTTCACAGGTGATGAATCGGGGCTGAGGAAGGGTGGTTTGGGAAGCTGAAGGATCGGTGGTGAAGTGGGAAAAAGATGGTGGCCAGTGGTGGTGTGACGGCAGCAAGAAGTGGAGAAAACCGTGTGGCTTGGTGGTCTTCGTGGGGGCAAACAGCGGCGAGTTAGGGGCTAAGATTGGTGGAGGATGTTGGCCGGTGGGAGGGGAAGTTGTGGTGGTGGTGGCGGCGCTGGACAGTGGCACACAACGGTGTAGTGAATTTATAGCCCATTCGGGCTCTACACAGCTAGGAGGGAGAGAGTGGGGTGTGGGTGGTGGTGGCCAGTGCAAGGGAGGTCCCTAGCTAGTGGGGAAGATAGTGGGTTGGGCAGTGACGCCGGATGGTGGTGCACGACGGCACCGACGGCAGTGAGAGAGACGCACGAGAGGGAAGAGGGGAGGGGGGCACGCACGAGCTGGAAGAAAAAAAGAAGGAAAGAAGAAAAAGAAAGGAAAGAGAAAAAGAAAAAAAAAAGGAAAAAGAAAAAGGAAGGGAAAGAAAGTGAGGTCCAGTCTTTTCAACTCGGGGTTTCAAACTGATCCAATGAAAATAAATTTTAAAACGACAAATTAAATGAAATAATTTAGACACAGGGACTTTATAAAATAAAATATTAGAATTCAACAATAAATTATTTTAAAATAAAGAGCACCTTAAAATAAATAAAATCTAAATAAAAACATTACAACTCAATATTAATAAAATAAAATAGTTAAAGCCTCAACAATTAAATAATTCAAGCTAGAGAGTAATTTAAATGTGAAGTAATTATTAATATCAAGAAGACACATTATTTAAATCTCATAACTTAAAAATCATAAAACAATACAATAAAAAACACGTTTAATTTAAAAGAAAAGAACCACTTATTATAATAATTTAAATAATTTTTTAATAAAAATATACGAAAATACGGGGTATCACATATATAGATTATCTCGAAATGGTACTGATACTAAAATATTTCGTTCTAGTGCCTTAACCGAAACGGTATTCAAAACTTTGCTTTCCATTAGTATGAGTGGCCACATGAATACTTTCAGGCCTCTCATTTTTCAATCTCTCCTCTTCTTGAACACACATGGTCAATAATTCATTAACTGACCATTTATCCTTTTGTGTGTTGTAAGAGATTTTGAAAGGACTATATTCATATGGAAGAGAATTCAGAATGAAATGTACCAAGAATGACTCAGAGATCTCCATCTTCAGATATTTAAGTTGAGTTGTCATGTCCCTCATTAGCATATTGTGCTCACGCACACCTTTAGAACTATCAAAAGTCTTACTTGATAGTTTCTTCATTAGGGTGCTAGCTAAAGCCTTGTCGGAGCGAATGAATTGTTCCTCAATAGCCTTTAGGAATGCTTTAATAGTTTCTTCATTAGGGTGACACCTAAAGCCTTGTCGAAGTGAATGAATTGTTCCATAACAACCTTCAAGAATGCTTTAATAGTTTCTTCATTAGGGTGCTAGCTAAAGCCTTGTCGGAGTGAATGAATTGTTCCTCAACATACTTCAAGAATGCTTTAGCCTTATCAGTTTTAGAGATAGAACTCCGAATGGAATTCAAATAATATCATCAAAAGGTGAAGTGGGAAATGTGAAAGCTACAATAACCAAAAAAACATTTTAGTGCTATGAATTTTAACTTTATTTAAATAAACCAATGTCAATTTAGCTAATAGTAAATTTTAACCAACTTCAAGCTCTTCATGATAATCATACATGGGATGTTATCCCTTGTCCTGCTCAGGTGAAAGTTATTGGTTGCAAATGGGTTTATTCTATCAAGTTACATTCTGACGGGACTCTGGATAGGTATAAGGCCCGATTGGTTGCACTTGGCAATAGGCAAGTGTATAGGGTGGACTATTTGCTCTAGTTGCCAAGATGACGACGGTGTGGACTGCCCTTTCTATTGCTACATCCCAAGGTTGGCCTCTTCATCAAATGGATGTCAAAAATGCCTTTCTTCATGGTGATCTCAAAGAAGAGATATACATGACCATTCCACCTAGTTTGTCCTCCTCTTCTTCCTTGGATGTTTGTAAGTTGAACGCTCATTATATGGGCTAAAACAAGCTCCCCGAGCATGCAGCTTTGATAATTCCAATCCACTTTGCTTCAGTGCTCTTTTAAGTAGAGTCAATATGACTCTTCTTTATTTTTCTGCAAGACATCTATTGACATTATTCTTCTTTTATATTGATGATATTGTTATTACTAGGACGGACTTTGCCTTGATCACCTGATTGCAACATCTTCAAGCCTTATTTCATATGAAGGATCTTGGTCCTCTTACATACTTTTTGGGGCTTGAAATTCATACTGATCCATCTGGCATTTTTTTGAATCAGCATAAATATACTCAGGATCTAATTACTTTGGTTGGTCTTCAGGATACTTCTTTTGTGGATACTCCTTTGGAAGTAAACACAAAATATCGTCGAGACGAGGGTGATCTCTACAACCCTACTTTGTTCAACAGTTAGTGGGGAGCCTGAACTATTTGACTATTACTCAACCTGATATTTCATTTGATGTCCAGCATGTTAGTCAGTTCATGTAGGCTTCCCATCATCTACATTTAGCTGATGTTCATCTTATTATTCGATATCTTCGAGGCTCTCCTAGCCGTGTCCCGTTCTTTCCTACTGTGACTTCTCTTCATCTTGTGGCTTACAATGATGCTGATTGGGTAAGATGTCTTGATATGCGACAATCTGTTACGGGTTGGTGCATGTTTCTTGGTGACTCTTTGATATCTTGGAAGAGTAGGAAACATGATCTTGTTTCCAAATCTTCCACTGAATCTAAATACTGTGCAATGTACTTTGCTTGTTTTGAGATTCTCCAGCTTCATGGTCTCCTCGCTGAGATTGGTTGCGTTTAGTCTGATCCTACTCCTCTACATGCTGACAACACTAGTGCAATTCAAATTGCTGCAAATCTCTTTTTTCATGAACGTACAAACACATTGAGGTGGACTATCATTCCATTAGGGAAGTATTGGACACTCATATCATTTCTCTTCCTCATGTTTCTACTGACCTCCAGATCGCTAATGTGTTTACTAAGGCCATGGCATGACAACATCATCAGTTTATTGTGGAAAAATTGATGCTTCTTGTTTGACCAGCATCAATTTGAGGGGGCATGACGGCATGATACGTTTCCTTCTTTCCTTATATAGCTTTCATGAGTTGTATATATATACTTCCTTATTTAGATGTAGATGTTCCATACTTAGACAGTAGATTTTGTACATAGTCCTACTTTCCTTTCTTGTAGACAGATTTAATTCTTGTAATTTAGGCTTGATTCTAGCCTTTTGCCTACATAATGAAAGGAAATCCTCACTAAGGAGGTATTAAATCCAATTGATAGGTTAAGGGTCTCATTTGTGCACAAAATTGGCTTCGATCTTCTTTTACTCCAATCAGCCTTAGGATTTTAATGGATGAGGTAGAGGATTTTGAGAGGCAGTTGGATATGGGTATGCTTCTTATTTACTTGATTTTATAACTTTTATGATATATATTCCATTACATTTAAGAAATTGCTTTTGTTTTTCATATATTGTATAGAACTTGTTTGAGAGGGTGAAAATTCTATGTAGGCATCAAATACAATGTCTACATCCAATGCAGATCAATGAGGTGAGTTCCTATACAGCATGTCTTAAGAAGGCATTTGTTGTTTGGTTAATTATTTAAAGCTTGATAGAGATAATCAGCTTAGAGTTTGGCTCTAAATGATGGTTGTGTTGTATATATCATGTGGTGTTGGTGGGATGAGATTTCTTAGATTAATGGGCAAAAGTGAAGGTCAATAATGTGAAAGAAACTCTGAGATTTTTTGGACAAAACTAGGAAGTATTGAAGTTAATGTTAAGGTACTGACTATTAACATCTTTTAATGAACTTTTAGTGTTCTAGGTCCCTGCAAAATAAAAAATCAGAACCCTAAAATCAAAAAGAAAGAAGTAAAATTATATTTTTTTCAATCTGGTATTCAAGAAAACTGGAGAATTTGGTTTGTGGTTTATGTTCTTTGCTTGGCATGATTTTATTTATTGAAATACGTACCTTGACATATACTTCTGGAATTACTTACGTAGATTCTATTAATTCAATGTCTTTATAGGTGACTAACTAACTTAAATGCTGATAATTTGGTCCTTTTTATATTTTTTTTCTTACAGTTGAGTTGTGCCCTTTGATTTTCTGTTTTCAATTTTCTTTTATTCACCTTCATTTAGGTTTGCATGTTGTTCTTACAATGTTTACTGGCTATGTGATTGGATATGCTATATGCACCATATATATATATATATATATATATATATAATTATATATATTAAAACAGAATATTATTTTCATTTGTATTAGAACACAATATATATTTTTGTTAGATAATACTAAACAGTAAGAGTAATTCTAATATTCTATATAGTTTTGATTTTGAGTTGTGAAAATATAATGTATTGAATCATTGATTTCCTCTTGTTTTTTTTATAGGTAAACGTTGAAGACTTGAAGTGATGGACACTAATGTTGTTTTTATTTTTATTTTTATTTTGGTATTAATATGACTTCTCGGTTTATATATATGTGTATTTTGTATTGATGTAAATATGAGAGGCGAGAGGTGTGTTATGAACTTATGAATTGTATTGATGTAATCTTTTTTTATTCGGAGTTTGAAATTTGGATAAATTGGATGATTATTGATTAGAGATTTTACTGATTAGGGATTTTTTAAAATTTTTTTATCTCTATATTTTTTAATTTTATTACTATGATTGATAACCTTGTTTCAGTTGTTTAGATGGATATAAAAAAAAATTATTTTTTTGTAGTACATCCTTTTATTCAAATTTATTATATATAGGTCATTTTCCTTTTATGATTATTTTTATTTTCCTTTCAAGTTCTTTTTGATATTTTTGGACTTAAAAATTTAAAATTAGATAAAATGTTAGTGGGCCAAAAATTGTAGGATATAGGATCGGGCAATTGGCCCATTTGGTACTATAAAGGAAAGTGTGCAAACGAGATTTAATATCCAGGGGATCAGTTTTATTGATATCTTGCATGTGTTGGTTTTGGCATATTGTGACATGGTGTTAGGCATACAATGGTTGTGGGGGGTTCTATCCTATGAAACTTTGAAAGCCTCACAATGAAGTTCACATATCTCAACCAAGAGGTCGAAATTAAGGGCTTGGCAGCCTCACAGCTTATTGAAGAAGGGGATAGGAATAAAAAACTCAAGCTGGAAACCCAAGGGGTGTTGTTATAGTTGCTCCCAGAACCAGAAAAATATGACACTACTCCAAACAATTACATTGCTGCCCCAAACAGGTCCAGTTTCAGTCTGACCACTCCGCTATCCTTATTTTCAGAAGGATGAGATTGAGAAGATTGTCAAGGAGCTGCTCAACTCAGTGATCCGACCAAGTCAAAGCCCCTTCTCCTCACCTGTGCTACTGGTCAGAAAAGCAGACAATACTTAGAGCATGTGTGTCAACTACAGGGCACTTAATCAAGTCACCATTAAGGATAAGTTTCCTATTCCCGTAGTTGAGGAACTTATGGATGAACTAAACAGGTCAAAAAAAATTTGTAAGCTGGACTTGCGATTTGGATACCACTAGATTCGCATGAGGCCTAAAGATGTCCCCAAAACAGCCTTCCGAACTTACAAGGGGCACTACGAATTCTTAGTTATGCCTTTTGGGCTGACTAATCCCTTCTCAACCTTTCAAAGCCTCATGAATGAGGTGTTTAAACCCTTTCTTCGGAAGTTTATACTTTTTTTTTAATGATATTTTAATATACAGCAAGAGTGATGGGGAATATGTGGAACACTTGAAACTTACTTTGGAGACCCTGTGGCAACAACAATTATTTGCCAAGTTGTCTAAATGTAGGTTTGTGTGCAGTGAAATCACCTATTTGGGTCATCTCATTTCAACTCACAGGGTTCAAGCTGACTTTGACAAACTAAAAGCCATGATGCAATGCCCACTTCCTACTTCAGTTAAGGGGCTGTGGAGTTTTCTAGGCCTCACAGGTTATTACTGAAGGTTTATCCATGGCTATAGAGGGATAGCAGCCCCTCTAACCCAGACGCTTCGAAAAAACAACCTTGAATGAATAGATGAGGTAAGGGAGGCATTTCAAAGTCTTAAGGCAGTAGTCACACAGCCACCTGTTTTGGCTCTACCATATTTTTCCCAACCTTTTACCATTGAGTGCGATGCCTCAGGTGGAGCAGTGGGGGCAGTGCTTATGCAAAGGGGCAAACCTATCACTTTTTTCAGTGGCGGCCTTACCTATTGGGTCAGTCATTTACCATCAAGACTGACAAAGAGAAAGTACTTACTAGATCAGAAGGTGGGCACTCCAACGCAGCAAAAATGCTTGACTAAGCTATTGGGTTACGACTTTATAGTCGAGTACAAGAGGGGCAAGGAAAACCATATGGCAGATGCACTCTCCAGAAAAATAGAACCAGAGGAAGCTACGCTCTATTTACTCTCTTTCCCTATAGTTGATTGGTTGACTGAGTTGAAAATGGCTTATGAAAGGGATCCACAGTTTCAGGAGTTGGTCTCCAAACCCTTGCCACCCTACTACAATTATAGAGATGGCCTGTTGCTATACAAAGGCCGGATATACATACCTGATGATGATTCCTTTAAAATTAATTTGCTAGATTTGGTGCATACCAGTGCCTTAGGGGGCCATGTAGGTTTCAACAAAACCATGCATTGGGCTTGAAAGGAGTTTTTCTGGGTTGGACTCAAGGCTGATGTGAAGAAGTTTGTGAGGGAATGCGACATGTGCCAAAGGGTGAAACATGAAAACCAGCACCCTGCGGGACTCTTACAACCTCTGCCAGTACCATCCCAACCATGGTCAAGCATCACCACTGACTTTATTGAGGGTCTTCCCCCATCAAAGGGATACAACAGCTTGGGGGTTGTGGTGGATCGCCTCACCAAATACAGCCATTTTACACCCATTTCCCACCCATACACAGCCAAACATATAGCCCAACTCTACCTAAAACACATATTCAAACCACATGGCCTACCCCTCACCATCATATCAGACCGAGACTCTACATTTACTAGCCAATTTTGGCAAGAATTCTTTAAACTACATGGAGTCCAAATGGCTTTTTCAACAGCCTTCCACCCACAATTAGGCGACCAATCAGAAGCTGTAGACAAGAGCTTAGAGAAGTACCTGTGTTGTTTTGCATGGGAGCAGCCAAGGAACTGGGCCAAGTGGGTTTCCTTGGCCAAATGGTGGTACAACACCAACGTGCGCTCTTCCATGAAATTGACCTCGTTTGAGGCTCTTTAAGGGTATCCCCCACCCCATCTCAACAGTTATATGCCTGGCATAACAAGAAGTGAGTCTGTGAATGAGGAGTTACAAACCAGAGAACAGATTATGAGAACCCTCAAAATGAACCTACATTGAGCGCAAGAAGGAATGAAGAGGTATGCAGATTTCAAGAGGACTAAGAGGGAGTTTACCGTCAGGGAATGGGTCTATCTCCATCTACAGCCATACAGGCAGACCTTGGTCTCATAGAGGAGGGACCTCAAGCTGTCTCCGAGGTACTATGGTCCCTTCCAAGTGTTGGAGAGGGTCGGATCGTTGGCCTATCATCTGGATCTTCCTCCATCAGCCAAGATCCATGGCACCTTTCACATGTCACAGCTAAAGACTAAAATCAAGGCAAAGGTCACACCTTTAGCTAGCTTACCCCCCATCGATGCTGCAGGGGTCTTGAAACTAGAGCCTGAGGAGTCTATAGCCTGCCACATAGTGAAGAGAAACAACAGGCTGTGCACTAAGATCCTCATACGGTGGCAAGGGCAGGGCCTGGAAGATGCTACCTGGGAGAAGTATACAAACTTGAATGATCAATATCCACACCTTATAGGAAAGGTGTTCTAACGGTGGGGATTTGTCACAGGCGATGGAAATGACTGGAAGAAAGGTAGAGTCATGGGAGGGTTCGAGAGAAGTCAATCGTAAGGATGAAGATGAGTATGTTTGTGGAAGTCTGTCGGTCAAAGGGTTAGTGGACAGAAGCATGTTTGTAGCCATTGGATCACACAGTGAGGAGTCACCTGCAGCTCACACATGGAAGCACTAATACAAACGTTATGGGTGTAGCAGAAATTTCTATTAAGGACTTTGCTTGTAGTTACTACTTTATTAGCTTTTCTAATTGTATTGTCTTTTATATCCCTATTTGATGTGTCATCATCTTATTGGTGGGACCACTTTTTGTTAGAGCTCTGCTCTATGTATGTGCAGACGCATGATGGTTTATTTTATGCAAAAAGTAAATCAACATTTATTCTCTTCAATTCTTCCTTCTTCCTCTCGTCTAAATCTGGAGGTCCTCACCCTCTAAGTGAGAAACCCTGTCAATGTACAAGTGTTGTGGTTCACCTAGAAGAACTCGAGCGGTGGTTCATGAAAATTGATCACGTCCTTGAACATACACGAGTTCAGCAAATTGGAGAAGTTCTAACTCCATTCTACAAAATTTATGTAGATAAAGTGTAGCGTCACCATCTTCTTATTGTCAGCCATATAAATTATAATTTTTCTATTCATGTGCTACAAATGGGTGAAGAGGTTACCTTTATTTTTTTTTATCATGCTATCAATGTGTTTGCCTGTGAAGATTATGTTTCTGGCAATAGAGATGACGATGCTCTTTGGCAAGTTGATGTCGTAAGACAGTATTTGGGGCTGTTTGTGGCCGCACTTCCCATGGTTGAAAAGCATGCCAAGGAAGATTGATGAAGTAGGCCATGTGGTTGAGTTTGCTGAGAAACTTACAGGTAAGAAATGTTTTGCTCCCTGGTTGCTTGATGTTTTGCCCCTTAAGCTTGTTTTTTGGCCCTTTGATAGAGGAAGAGAAATGAATCTTGTGGGGACGAATTGTAAGATCCAGGGAACAATTTTTATAAATCTAGGGAACAACCCATTTGCCTTAATTAAAGGCTCTATAAAGATATTGGAGAAGCACATGTGTATATTCAGTAACATAGAAAATGAGGAGCTTCAAGCACATGTGGACTAGTTTGGATGGAAAACCTAGGATGCGTTTTTATCAGTCCACCCATATGCTAAGCGATGGGCATTGTTACTTACAACTCTATTACTTATATGCCTTGGGGTATCACAGCTTTTTGATGTTACTATGCTCGTTGTTGAATATTTTTATCCTCTATAATTCTCTTCTATTCTGGCATTGTGGCATTGAGTCGGTACAATAAGGGTGAGCCTTTGATAGTGGGGAGATTATATGCTATTGATTCTATAGCAGAGATATTTCCATCTCTCTTCAGGCAGTTTTTGGCAGCAATAAGGCATTTGATGACCATGATAAAGGTTGCTTTTCTTCTTGTCACTGGACTTGGAGTGTTTCCTCTATGTGTGTGGTAACTTATAGAATTGATAAATTACTAAAGGTTTGGGATTTGTCTGGAAGAAGATTTTTTAACTTTGATGGTCATGGAGCACATGTTTATTCCATTTTTCTTCTCCAAAAAGAAAATATACAATTTATATTTCCAACTGCTATTGATGAAAAAATTAATGCTTGGTTGGACGAACATATGAGCTATTGGGGTGACTATGATGCACCTGGACAAGGGTGCACTAGAATGCTCTCTAGTGCTGATGGAAGCAGACTATTATTCTCTAGTGGAACAAGTGAAGATGGTGACTCTTTCCTAGTTGAATGGAATGAAATTGAAGGAGCAGGGCAATGGAAAAGGCTCATGAGTTTGCGAGATTTAGTAGATAATAATTTTTCTCTTCAATTGCTCGATATAATGCCACCTCATTGGCCCTTTGATAGGGGTAGAGAAGAATTTATGGACACAATTTATTACCTACCGGCTGGCTATAATGATCCAACTTTAAGATATTGGTTAAAGGAGCATGTTGATGCGATGCATTAGAGCTAGACAAGTTAAATTGGATGGAGCATGATTCAGTCACTCAACACTTCAAGAATGGACCGAATCTACAAAGTCTAGATTCTGAAGTAAAGATGCTGAAGTGTCATTTATGTCGTTGAGGAAAATGGAGGCTGCATTTTAAAGAAGATTGAATCGGTGCGTTTGGTGGTAATGGAGTTGTTCCTTTTGGGACCATGAAGTGATGCATTTAAGTTGATGTGTGTGTGTGTGTTGTTATTTACTTATGCTGTGCATTTTTAGTTATGTTATGCGTTCCAAGTGACTGTCATGAAGCCAGAGTATTAGCTTGTCATTTTATCCTTTTTGTAATTCTGTTAGAGTGAATTGTACTGTGAGGTGAGGCGTGGGAATAAAGGGGAGCAAAGAAAAAATGGGAGTTATCTTCGAATATGGATTTTAGCATGAATATTGTAACCGTCGAAGTTTGGCAACCCTCGAAGTTTTCCTCATCAGTAAACATATGGCCATATGAGGCATTATCACAAACATCTCATATGCAATTCTGATTTCTCCTGCAACATTCAGCTTCCATTACTCGTATCCCTTATTACATTCCAATTCACAGTAGCATAACCCACAGGGTCCTAACATGATCTCGGTGGTTAGTGGGGAAATGGCTGACAGCAGTTATGCGGGAGAAAAAATATTGGGCGAGAGAGGCAGACTTGGTGAGAGCTATCGGGAGAGAAAAACAGAGGAAAGGAAAAGATTCATGTGGGTCACGGCATAAGAAATTGGAAACCGAAGAAGAAAAGTACACAAATCATGGTTACACAGACGATCTAATAGGGATGATTAGATTCATATACTGGAGAGAGTCAAACCAATAGATTTTGCTTGGTTTAGATATTCGATTCACTGAAATTGGAATTATGTTCAAGCTGAAACCTTAAATTCTTCCCATTTTGAAATTCACCTGTTTCAGACGACTATAAATCTGTACCCCAGCTTCTCTGACCAAAGGTTCTCCTAGGAGAGAGAGAGATGTAGACACTCTCCTCAAATAACTCGACTTGATGATCATATCTTAAACAAGTAGTTGTCTTGCCCTACACCAAACTATAGGGAAAATAGGTTGGAATGCTAAGGTGCCGCTGTAGATTCAAGGGCTTTGTACCCCGCCTTCGCACATGGAACGTTGTCTGACATTCGTACCAAAATACCAAATTGCAACGATCAGTTCCTAAACAAGAAAACCTGATCCGCAATTAAGGGGAAAATTCAAGATGCAAATTATTTGTAAGTTCCTCCTCCAAAATGTTCAGAGCATCCTAGAAATTCAAAATTGATGGCCAAGGTTGAGGAATCCTTGTTCGGTTGTGGGCACGAAGTGGATTCCAAGTAGCGGTCATCATCGACACGCCTCCTCTTCGAACCTCCAATACCATCCATTAAATGCAGAAAACCTGGATGATCTTCCCCTTCCTTTTCATTCTTGAATATGAGATGTACTCCACAGTTTTTGAAGAATATTGGTTCAGAAAAGCTACCAACTTCAAATTCTAGATTTAATGGGTTCATATGATCATCTAAAATGGTGTAATTCAGCCATACATGAGCATCTGAACCCCTTAAGTAAACATGTTGTCCTGACAAATACTCATCATAAGGGAAAACATCCCTTCTGGTCCTGACCATAAGAGTAGTACCTTTTCGGGGGTAGATCTTCAGAATGGGTTCGAGAACGACACATATAGCAAATCCTCTTATATTTTCCAAAGTTTTAAGCCCGTTTATTGTTATTCGACATAAACTACCAGTTAGAGTCCGATTAAAATAGCTGCAATCTTGATTCATATTTGCTGAAGATAGCTCAAGATCGTCTAATCGGTCTGGAATCCAATTTTTGGAATTTTGTTTCTTATGGCAAAACCATTCTGGAATCCTATTCCCCGGAAATATAATGTTGCCTGAATGGTTTCTGAAGTATTCCTGTAAAACAAAAATATATCAATAAATTTCAACAAAACAACCAATAAACCAAAGCTCACACAAGCTAGCATGAGTAAGAAAGAGACGAATGAGCAAGATAGATACCCAAAACCCCTCTATATTCGTAGGAATTTTGAGGCACAAGGACGAGTCAATCCATCGTTGGTCTCGAGTTTGACTTGTAAAGAGGTGCGGTACTTTTAATCCATCTGGAAATCTTTCCAATGACATGCATCCAGTTATATCTACGATTTGTATATTTGGGGGCAGTGCAGAAATTTCTTGAAGTTTCTTGCAATCTATCAACTCAAGGTACGCCAAGTTAAAAAACATGGTAATGCATTCTGGAAGCCTAATAATATCACTCCCTGATAGATTTAAAAAAATCAGAGTAAAATAGCGATTGAATCTCATTAGGATATCAGGGTCTGGCAAGTGACAATTTTCAAGTTCCAAACTTTCCAACGCCGGAAGGTCTATTGAGCAACAATCATCCTTCAAGATATTTGGAATAAAAACAACATTTGAACAGCCAGTTAGACGAAGACCCCTTAGACGTCGAAATCGAAGAATTTCGGTGGGGAGATGCAGAAGATTTTTGCAGCCTCTTAGATTTAATACTTCAATCCCTGAGAGTTGCCCAATGGATAAAGGCAATTCTTTTATATCGGTGTTTGCTAAACTAAGATTCCTTAAACATTCCCTTTCAAACTCGATTTCAGGGAAATTTTTAAGGCTTAAGCAACCGTCAACCCGTAGGCATTTAAGATACCTAAACTTGAGCTTTGTTGGCAAACTGGCAAGCTTTGTGCAATCAGCAACATCCAACCACTCTAAATTTGGAATTCGAGAAAGATCAGGGATTTTTGTTAGAAATTCACAACGAGAGAAGTCCATCCTAGCCAAGTTCTGGAAATTCTGTAGAGCAAAATTGGAGATAAAGTTAACTTCAAATATGATTACAACATAATTAAAAAGAGAAGCAAATATTTTATAATAGTGGTTGTACCTGGAATCCCACTCCCAATTCCTTCAAGAGGCTATCACTTATTCTAAGATCAACCAACTTCCTTCCATGGAAATTATAAGGCAACGGTTGTGAGGGATATTCCACCCAATTAAGCACTCTTAACTCGTTAGAAAGATAATTAGGACTTCCAGAGACGCGTGCATTACGATTTATGAAATATTTCAGGTTTTTCATCTTCATGAATGCCTCCGAACTCAAGCATATCATGTGTTTTTTAGGTAAATCTATCAGTATGCCTTCAATTTGGTTTGTTCCCTACATGGTGAGACAATACAGTAAAGCATTAAATCCTCTATATAATAGTTTGGTAACTGCTAGAATTATAATATATAGTTCAATGGACAGCTAGTACATATATGCACTTACAAATGCATTTCTTCATCACCATTTACTCGAAAATAGTTATAAGAAAAATCTACATTTTTCTAATTGGTTCCATTGCAACATAAATGACTTTTGTGGACAAAGGTTTTGGTTGCAAAAAATTCGTATTTTCTTGTAAATTATCAAACCTGAGTAAACTAAAATCATTTTTCATTTTTGAAAGTTATTCTTACCGTATTTTCTTCAAGTACATGGCGAATATCTTCATGATACCACAATCTACTGCGTCCACCGGGCTCTTTTGGTGATTCTTCTCGAACAATTTCTTTACCCATATCTTGTAGCAAGTCATGCATCTCAAGTTTATCACAATCATCAATGGTAATGAGAGACTTCTCCATCAGTTTTTTTATTCCAATATCTGGACTTAAAGAACAACTATCTAATATTTTCTTAACATAATCTACATTCTCTCCCTTAAAGAAACATGCAATGTCAAGAAAAATATTCTTCTCACTTTCACATAAACCATCATAGCTCATTCTAAGTACTTTTTGAATCTTCTTGTGAGGAATTCTTTTGTACTCTTTCAAAGCACTTTCCCATTCATGTACACTTCTACCATGTAGATCCAAACCAAGCACTTCCAAAGCTAGAGGAAGGCCCCCAGCATAACGTATTATACGTTTTGTAAGTTCCACGTAGTTATCAAGTGGTTTCTTTCTTTTAAAGGCACACAAGCTAAACAGCTCTAGAGCTTCATAATGGTTCAATTCCTCCACTTCGTATGTTGCATCAACTTCATAATTACTCAGTAGATTTTTATCCCTTGTTGTTATAATGATTCTACTTCCAGAACCAAACCAATCACGATTTCCGGCCAAAGCATTCAATTGTTCCCAATCATCCACATCATCAAGAATTAGAAGAACTCTTTTATAACGAAGTTTATTCCTTATCACATTGATTCCTTTGTCGACGTGGCCAATATTACAAACCGAAGATGCTCCTAGGATATCAGAAAGAAGAGTCTCTTGCAATTGGACCAGACCATACTCGCTCTTTGAAGTTTCTCTAATGTTTTTCAACAAACAACTACCTTCAAATTTAGAAGAAATTATATTATATATCGCTTTGGCAATTGTTGTCTTTCCAATTCCCCCAACTCCAAAGATCCCTACCATATGTGCAATATCATTCTCTCCGATGCTTAAAAGGGAATATACATGCTGCACACGAGACACCACTCCAATTGGATGATTGGCAACCTCAAAGTATGTTTGATTTATTATTTTTGAGTCCACCAGTTGAATGATGCTATGAATAAATTCAGATTCATTCCTATCAATTCAAACGAGAAGAATTATTAACGGTTATAATTATTACGACATTATTAAACATAGAAGCGTTAATTAATATCATTAGAACCATTACTAATAATCAAGTAAAACATTATTTCACTAACACGATCCTTTTAATAGAATTAATTAATTACCATTTTATAAGGACATAAGAAAAAGGCACAAAAATAAACAGATCGAGATCAAAGAGATTAACAAACAATAGGAGTATTAGATCAATTAATATACATTCACACATGCATATATATATACACACACAAAAACATAAATATTCACGCATGTGTATGCATCTAAAATGTATGAGTATATAAAATAAATATTTGAAAATTAAATACCCATCCTTCTTTAAATGGAACCCAGACAAATTGGCCACTTCCTTTAGAGCAGCCTTCCAGCTATCCACCTTCGTATCATCATTCAACTTGTCTTTGTAGTTGGCCAATGCCTCTCCATAATTTTTCTTTTGTCTCCGCACTATCGATGGATGCACTTTGTAAAACACCGGTAGAACTATTTGTTGTTTCATTTCTCTGCACTCAAGAATCTTCATCAGCTCCTCCAAACACCACGTGGATGATGCATAGTTTTCAGAAAGAACGATAATCGAAA
Organism: Carya cathayensis; assembly: GCA_011037825.1. Lineage (NCBI taxonomy): Eukaryota > Viridiplantae > Streptophyta > Magnoliopsida > Fagales > Juglandaceae > Carya > Carya cathayensis. The sequence continues at coordinate 11,237 of QGSO01000883.1, read as the reverse complement.
TCCTTGACTCTTCAATAACTTTGAGAAGTGCCGGTGAAATTTCCTTTCCTCTTTCAAGGTGCTCATCAATGTAAGTATTGATTCCCTTTTTACGCAAAGCATCATATAAGTGAGAAATAAAGTTTTGTCGAACATCTTCACCTCTAAAACTCAAGAACACATCATAAAACCATGGAAGAGCTGGTTGCAAGGCCATGGTAGAAGTTACAGAAATTAGGTTGATGAACAGTAGGGACTACAAGAAAGTATGCCTTTTGCGGCCAAATTATATCCGGGGATTGATGGGCAAAACAATGCCACGTACGTTGTGCCATCAATATTGAAAAAAGAAGGGGAAAATTAAAAGAAAGATGACAAACGTGTTGGCAACTTCTTTCGATAGAGCTTCTTGAACTCATTATTGTCTTTCATTATTTCAAATACATGTAAATACAACTTGGTTAGACTAGTCAATAATATATGAAAATGACCAACTGCCTTTTAAGTCTACTAGCATCCCTTCACAAGGTTTGAGATTCAAGTCTTACGACAAAACAAATGTCTAGATCTCACACCCATGTGTGAACTCAAGACTTTTGAGATTTTCTAAGTCTCACATTGCGGTTTGATCCAAGAAAATTCTAATATCAAATTTAAAATTCTTATATCATTATTACAACTTTTTCAAATCTCCATATAAAATATAATAAATAATTCAACTTTTTCTTAATTTTTTTAAATCTCAAAACAATAATAATATTAAAATATAATATTTTAATATTTTATCTTAAAACTCAAAATTCTAATCTCAAAATTCTTACTTACCAAACCAAGACTTCAAGTTCTAGAATAACACAAAAAACAATACCACTTTTTTAAACTTCAAAACAAAAATAATATTAAAATTTTTTTACTTGGTTAGACTAGCCAGTAAGATATAAAAATGACCAACTGCCTTTAAGTCTACTTGCATCCCTTCACACGGTATCAAATTCAAGTCTTACGACGTAAAACAAACGTCTAGATTTCACACCCATTAATTTTCTATATGAACTCAAGACTTTTGAGATTTTCTAGAAGTTGTCGATACGGATTGAGGACTTTTGAATTCATAATTGTCTTTCATTTAGAGTTATTACATCTATATCTATATTATATGCATAGATCGAAAGCTATTGAGTAGTGCTTTTTCCCTTAGTGCTCACGAGGAGTCAACTAAGGTACCAACAGATATTACATAGAATGTGCCTGATAGGCCACAATGTTGGGAGAGTGGACGTGAAAGACCAGAATATTGGGCCATTAGCAAGAGACGTGGAGATGCAGGGGAAGTACTGGGTCGTTAACACGTGAAGGATCATCTCGCATGAATTGACTGGGTCATTAGCAGTTAACGAGAAGATTTCGCATGCGTCGACTGGGTTGCTAGTTGTAGGGAGTTTACGTTGCTTGATGTTTATTTTCGGAATGCTTGTTATTTCCGTTAGTCATGTTTTCTGCACGTTATTTTAGTATGCTCTGTTTTTCTATTGTCTCGTGTCTTTGTGTTTGCAATGGGTTTTCAGTTACTAGCAATTAGCGGTTTCAGGTGTCATTTACAGGTGTCATTTAATAACTTTAAGAAGTGCCTGTGAAATTTCCTTTCCTCTTTTGAGTTTATAGTCTATGTAAGTGTTGATTCCCTTTCAAATACATATATAGTTTATAGATGTGCAATGAAATTATTGTGAGTATCTTCACCTCCAAAACTCAAGAATACATCGTATGCCGGTGACAGAAAGAAAGGAAAAGGAAGAAAAAGCTCCTTGCAAGGCCATGGAAGAAGTCACAGAGTACGCACGTAATTAAGCCAGAATAAAACTTAGTAGTACAACTGATTCTCTAATGCATGATGTTGGTAACAAACTGGTCATGAGTGTCAGTACGAATGATTCCTGAAAATAAGATAGGAAACTTCCTAATTTTTAAGAAAGTTTTCACCTCACCATTTTCCCTCTTCTTCTTCCCATCGCTCCCCCATCTTCTCTCTCTTTTCTTATCTATTTCCTCTATTTTTCCCCTTCTCCTCCTTTCTTTCTCTTTTCCCCTGTTTTCCCTTCTCCTTCTTTCTCTCTTTTCTTCCTGGCAACTTCTTTCGATAGAGCTTCTTGTCATGCGGAAATCAAAGTCAAACACTAACCTTTCACTTTCAGTACTGTTTCCCCTCTCCATCTTTCCTCTTCAAATTCCCATCTCTCGTTCCTCCTCAATTTTCGCATTTTCCCATTGAACAAGTACTCCTCTTCGACCAACTTGGTTAGACTAGTCAGTAAGATATAAAAATGGCCAACTGCCTTTAAGTCTACTTGCATCCCTTCACACGGTATCAAATTCAAGTCTTACGACGTAAAACAAACGTCTAGATTTCACACCCATTAATTTTCTATATGAACTCAAGACTTTTGAGATTTTCTAGAAGTTGTCGATACGGATTGAGGACTTTTGAATTCATAATTGTCTTTCATTTAGAGTTATTACATCTATATTATATGCATAGATCGAAAGCTATTGAGTAGTGCTTTTTCCCTTAGTGCTCACGACGAGTCAACTATGGTACCAACAGATATTACATAGAATGTGCCTGATAGGCCACAATGTTGGGAGAGTGGACGTGAAAGACCAGAATACTGGGCCATTAGCAAGAGGCGTGGAGATGCAGGGGAAGTACTGGGTCGTTAACACGTGAAGGATCATCTCGCATGAATTGACTGGGTCATTAGCAGTTAACGAGAAGATTTCGCATGCGTCGACTGGATTGCTAGTAGTAGGGAGTTTATGTTACTTTATGTTTATTTTCGGAATGCTTGTTATTTCCGTTTTCTGCACGTTATTTTAGTATGCTCTGTTTTTCTGTTGTCACGTGTCTTTGTGTTTGTAATAGGTTTCCAGTTACTAGCAATTAGCGGTTGCAGCCTTGCAGGTGTCATTTATTTCGGCATTCTTTTACGTGGCTTTGCTTACTTAAGCAGCCAATGTTTTCGATTAAGAAATCAATTGTTATTTAAAAACTTGCGGTACTTTCTCACCCGAAGACAAACCCATTTACTTATTTTCATATTATCTGAGTTTAGGACCTATCAGTGCAATGTTCTTACACACCACTATGTGCTATGCACACTATATGTGGCAGACGACACATATAAATTGAATAAATTGAGTAATGTTAAAAAGACAATAAATCGGTTGAACCTGCTTCAAGATATTCTCATTCAAGATATTCTCCTCGTGGACCAACTTGGTTAGACCCATTAAGTCTACTTGCATCCCTTCACACGGATTGAGATTCACACCCATGAATTCTCTGTGTGAACTCAAGACTTTTTGACATTTTCCAAGTCTCACACCCATTACGGTTTCAGATTAGGAAGACTTTTGAACTCATAATTGTCTTTCATTATTTGTGATTGGTAGAATAAGATTTTTCTTCTTACAATTAAATAAATTGAATAATATTAAAAAGACAATAAAGGACTAGTAATCCAATATGTTTTAAGTTGTTTAACTAATATCCTATATACACGTATGTCACATCCTCATATTGTTAAATAAACAACCAATTCAAAATATCTCCAGCTATTGAGAAAAAAAACAGTGGTCATACAAACGCAACAATTATGATAAAGTGCACCGCCAAAAAGAAACCTGATTTTTTAGACCTCTTCAAATTCTAGAATAAGGATGAGATTTTTATCGATGTGGCTTAATAAGATTTTGTTCGATGTGGCTTAAACCTGATAGATCATATTAATAAACCATATCAGTGTATAGACCTTTCTGTATAAGATTTTGTGTATACTTAATACTTTTCAATTTCTATTGTTGTCCGTATGAAAAGAAATTCTATTTTGTGTATACTTAATACTTATTTAACGTGTCTACTTACCAACTTGAAAATAACCATTCTCATTAGGGACTACAAGAAAGTATGCCTTTTGCGGCCAAATTATATCTGGGGAATTGATGGGCAAAACAGTGTCGAGTGGTTGTAGGAAACTTGTAGGAAGCATCGTTATTTAAAGAAAGGGTATCAATCAGGCCAATGCCGCGTGCATTGCGTCATTAATATTTAAAAAAGAAGGGAAAAATTAAAAGAAAGATGAGAAACCTGTTGGCAACTTCTTTCGAGCTTCTTGTCACGTACGTGGGACTGGAAATTGAAGTCAAACACCAAAATAATTCACTTTAACATAATTGATAATTGAGTTTTATTACATACAAGTAAAGTTGTGTACTAATCTGCGTATCAATATTAATTTTTTCATACTTAAAATTTAAATTAACACTGTTTTCAATAAAATTTACTTTTTAACTAATTACATTAAATTGGTGTGCAGATTAGTATATAATTATACTTGTAACTAGATTTTTCTTTGATAATTCCAACTTAATCGGACCCAACATCTGATAAAGACCCAACAACCTAACAAAAGAAAAATTCAAGGCCGGTTTGGATAGGGAGTTGAGTTTGTATGAATTGAAATTAAAATTAAAAGTTATATAAAATATTATTTTTTAATATTATTATTATTTTAAAATTTTAAAAAATTAAATTATTTATTATATTTTATATTAAAAAATAAAATAATTAAAATAAAATATTCTTTTCGGGAATCTTCACGGCAAAAAGGAATAAGTGGCATTGGCAATTATGTAAATACAATTGAGTTTTAAGGCTACTTCAATACTGTCAAAACTCAGACAAGTTTTATGATAGAAGACCATATTACACGACAAGTCTATTGGGAAGGCACATGCACTGCAGCTTTGGAAAGGTTTTTTTTTTTTTTAAGAAAAAAAGTAATTTTACATAGTGTATAAATATCGTGTAATTATTTTAAAAAATAGTAATATTTACTATTAAAAATAATTTTTCTCATGTGGATCTCATATTTTATTCACTTTTTTAAGACGATTATGTGCTAGTTGTATAATTCACAATTATAAATATCTTTCTCTTTTTTTTTTTTTCCATTGATTGACTAGCATTAGTATTGGATTAGTCATCTCAATATTTAAAATTTTACTAACATATAACTTTTTTATTTTTAACCAATCACTTAAAACTTAGTTTACATTGGACTAGTCATCACACTCTATAATAATAAAAATATTATTATATTTTATTATTAATATTTCTTTAATTAAATTATATAGATGAACTTACTTATATTATAACTTGTCATAGGACCAGATTATTGCATTATTTTGTACTTTATAAATAATTAATAAAAAGTTTATTCATATTTTATCATATTATTATAATTTTTGCATGATTATAGATAGGTGAAATAAGTAATTTTATTATTATTTTTATATTTTTAAAAATATTAAAAGAAAGATGATTAATATTATTTTATAAAAATATAATTAATAATAAAAAATGCATCGCAATTATAGGGATGAAGTTACCATAGGGAAGAATGGATTGTTTGCATGGGGCTGGTGTGGTTTACGGTGTGTGGTGCGAGTCTGTGGCGCAGATCAAGATCAAGATCGATGTGGGAACGGATGTTTGAAGGATGAAAGTTCCGCAATTAGCTGGCATCCATGGTCGATGTTCTTATCAAGAAGTAGTAGAGTTTCTCCTTTATCTGACACACTTGCTCTGTATAATTATTTATTTATTCATACTATTCATCATTTATTTTTTTATTATTCTATCATCATTTTATGATATAATATTAAATAATTAGAAATTATTTTTTATATTTTATTTGTAAACCTATCATTTAATGCCACATTATGAGATGATAAAAAGATAAAAATTAAATAACCAATAGAGTTTTTTCTTATTTATTTGCAATAAATACTACTCTATAATTGGACCTCTAGCTAAATTGTAATCGCACATACTTACTAGGAGCATGACTTCTTCTATAGCCTTTCAATCAACTACAAGAAAATAGACTTTTTCCACCACATGATTTTGTCGCAAAAAGTGGTCAAAATTGCTGCAAATAAGTGTTTCCATCGATTTTTGCGTCGACACACATTGGAATCCAAAGAAGGATTACTGATGCTTTTACCAACGATTTACAATAATGGTTGAAAATAATACTATTTCCAGCGATTATATAGCTGGAAAAGGCCCATAAATTCGCCAAATATAGCCTGTTAACCTATGGTTAAGTGTTGTCGGCATATCTTTTGCGACGACTAAAAAATACTGAAAATAGGCTTTTCTGGTGATTTAAAATTGCGGGAAATGGCCCCTTACAAAAAAAAAAAAAAAAAACATTAAACAAGATCACAAAATCCCATTAGATGGATTTTCACATCAACATAAAACACAAAATTTATAAGCATTACCCGCCCCCCACTTCCATGATTTTGTCTAAACCAATTAGTTGACTACAACTGAGAAATGCTTGCTGGAAAATTTCAGAAAGATAAAATGACAAGTAGAAGAAATCATTTGCATGAAGTAAAATAACCATAACTTACAAGCAACGTGACAATTCTGTCTAAAAGGAAAACTGCCCTAGGACTCTTTCATTTGATTTGGGTTAATTTAAATGAGTAAAAAGGAAAACGATTAATAAAAAAAAAAGAATCCAAGTTAGATGCATTTGTGCATCCTGAAGGATCCCAGAAACCAAATTCCCTAGATGGTAAGTACCAAATATAAGGGCAAGAAAATAGAATGACAAACCAGCATGAATCCATGCCAATTTGTAGTGCTGAGAATAAAAAATAATGGTTGATATTAGAAAGTCGAGCATGCAGTATCATGCTTTGTCAATAAGCCCAACACAGTAAATGATATATCAATGGCGTGTGTAGTTCCCTAAGGTTTCATCTATCAAAAATTTATATGATAGGTGGAAAAAAGAATAAACTAAGTAAATCCCAGAAAATAATGGTTCTTTGCATAGATTATTTATCTTCTTTCTATAAACAAGAAATCTTTATTAAAAAGAACAAAACGTGCAACTTAAGTACACTGGATGTATAAGATAGATACCTATCTAGAAAGGAAAAAAATATAGAAGTTAATCACAAACGTTCATGACCATCATTGCAAGTTTTTATCACACACTAGCAAACTTTTTATTGATTTTTATATTCTCACACATATAACTCATGGCTAGGCAGGGAAGTAACTGGATACTTCTACCTGATATTCAACACTCTGCAATAGGGAAATGCAGACCCAATTCCACTTGATATTAACATTTAACGAGATATGGACCCAACTGAATGGGATTGTCCTCTCCACCCATATAGAAACATAGGGTATATAATGCAATTTCAGCCTCTGGGCTCACTCCAATTAAAGTTGATACAGATTTGAGAACCCCATTCCACGACAACAATGAGTTGATAGTCCCACTGCAAATAAATAATGGTGCTCGTAAGTTTTCTTTCTCCACGATAACAAGCAAGAATGCCAAATTGCTGAAGGGTGACATGTGGATTCTTCTTCTTTTTTAAACATCAAGAAATTATAAGGAGTTATATAACAAAATTAGTTCAGAAAATCATAGAGCATACATTGTGCTAAAATGAAACTTGTGAAGCTGAATGATCCTTATTTTATGATGGCTAGTGCGACACTAATTGTTGTGCAGATAAAAAGAGGGGGGAGAATGTAACAGCCCACTAATTCTTATCTCTTCACCCTTTTCTTTCTTTTTTATTTCGCACATAGTAGACGGCACGGCAATCAGTTTTGGATTCTTTCCCGACAGCAATCACCATCTCTCTCGTCTCTACCCTCATTTGAAATCATGCGCATAATTTATATTTTATTTTAAATCACGTAATTTGTTCTTCACCGACAATTATAAAATCATGAATAGAATTATCCTAAGCGTTATACCTCGATGGCGTATTCCGGATCTTATCCACCGAATTTCAAAGTATTAGATAAGCTTGTTTTTAAAGTAGCACAATTATAATAATTTAATGAGCTCTGAAAATATTATAATTGTGGATAATTACTTAGATTAAATATTTTAATTGTTTTAAGATATTAAGAGATTTAATTTTACGTTGAAAATTCTTATTTAAATTAAATGGTTTTATCCTCTATGAATGATTAAAGATACTTTATCATTTTAAATAATGATGAAGAAAATATTATTTTATAAACCTTAGTTTATAAAATAATATTCTATCTTAATTCTTCTCAGTGTAGTAATTAAGTGTTTTATTAATTTAAATGGTTTTATTCTCTTCGATTAATTAACGGTACTTTATCATTTTAAATAATGATGAAGAAATATTATTTTATAAATTTAGTTTATAAAATAATATTCTACCTTAATTCTTCGTAGTGTTTTATTTAAAATAAAACATTTACGCGTTTTTAATCAGTGTTTTAACTTACCGTTGGATTATTTGAGGATCCCGAAGCGTAGGATTGAAGCAAAATACCCAAGCCCTACCCTTTTCCCTTCACTTTTTCTTTTTTTCTTTTTTTTTTTCTTTTTCTCTTTTCTCTCATTCCTCCTCACTCACGTACAAACCATGCTCACATTTTCTCTCCTCCATGACCAATCGGTTTGACCTTCCTACCGGCGCCACCTCCAGCCGCCGTGCCTCACCTCCCATACCGGCGCGATCTACTCCCTCCGGTGAACATTTTCCAACCGGTGCTGTACTAAACCGGCCTCTCTTTCTCTCTCTTTCTCTCTTCAAAAATATGGGTCTCTAAGGGTTTTTCCCATTTTTGGACCACCATATACGGCCAAATCAACCACCAAGCACCACCATTGGACTCACCTCATCAAGGGCTTCCTCCCCATGTCTTTCTTTTTCCCTAACTCTCACTTTTCTCATATGGGTTTCTCAAAAAAATACACATTAGGTTTCACCACCGTGTGCCGCCGTACACAGCCACCCATGGTGTTTCACCACCACCATCTTGTTCCTCTCATCACCATGAACCTCCCCAAGAAATTTCATGACCAACGGAGTTTTGTAGAGCTCTCACTCTCCTACACTCTCCAAGGTCAAAAATGGATTCAAATGGCCGATCCGTCGCCGTTAGTCGCCGTTCGACCATCACCTCGCCACCACAGCTCCACCACATGTTCATCTACCTTTCCCTAGCTTGCCATGAAGTTCTATGGAATTTCGCTACCTCGCGTCTCCTCCGCTCACCGTTCGGTTTTACTGTTCACGGCGTGATGCCGTCTTGCTCCGCCACCTTTGACCACCACAAGGCGACCATGAGCCTTCCAAGGCCACGTCTAGCTTTTCTCAGCCCCAAACTACCACTTTATGCGGTGGACAGCCACCGTACGCGGTGTTATCGTCACGTACGTTCTTCCGACACATATTCATGACGAGCAGCGAGCGATGCACAGGTTATCCCGTCGATGGTATAACCCTCTATCTCTAGTTATTTTATGTTTAAAATAGTTAGTTTGTTGGTTTGTGGAGTTCGCTGCATAGTTGTGAAGCGAAGTGTGGTTGTGAAGTGTTGGGCTTGATTGTGTAGTATTGTGAACTGTGCTGTGATGTATGGGCGTGAAATGGATGCCGTAGTTGTGATACGGCGGGTAGTGCGAAGAGAGTACGCGTGTAGCGTATTCTGTGTAATGCGGCGACGCGCCGTGCGACGTGCGCTGTAGTGATGTGTGGCGTAGAATGAAGGGAGTGCATGTGAAGTGTACTCCGTGTTGTATGGTGACGCACCATGTGATGTGCGTCGGGGTGATGAGTGTTGTAGCGAAAGGAGTATGCGTGGCGCGTATTCCGTGTCGCGTAGCGATACACCGTGAGAAGTGTATCGCAGTGATGGGTTTTGTAGCGTGGATGGATGAGAGTTCACGTGAGTGTACTCTGTACTAGATCGTGATACACTGGATGACGTATCACGAAGGGTTGGATGATGTAGCAGAGAAGTGCGGAGTGTATGGTGCAACGTCGGGAAACTGTAACAGTGTCCCGAGGTAGTAGTGATGTGGCCTGTAGTCCAAGGTAACAGGTATTGCCTTGAGACTGACTTGTAACTGAGAGTATAAGGAAATGATGGAGAAGTATCAGAGCATGCAGCGGAAGCATGATGGGTATCGTGACGTGACTCGAGCTTAGTCTTGAGCTGCGTGATGTGATAGAGGTGCATTTGTGGATGCAGTCCTCTCTTATTAAGTGTTGGGATGAACTTGTAGAGGGCCGGGAAGTAAGAAGAATCCTATCAATGGGATCTGAGCAAGTTGGTATGGAAGTTTGGAGCTTGTTTATACAAAGCAACGTTAATTTGAATTATAAGTTGCTCTTAGGTGATAAAAGGGGATGAAATGTAAGTGTCGAGTTATAAGTTGCTCTTAGGTGATAAAAGGGGATGAAATGCAGGTGTCTCTGGCGAGACACGTGTACCGGACATGTTTACCATATGTAATGGATAATCTATCCTGACCATGGTTACATGGTACATGAGGGCCCAGGAATGGATGGAGAATGTTCTAAGTGAGGCGTAGTTCTATGTTTAGAATAGTTACTTATGCATTTAAATAGATAATGATGTAAGGTTATGTGTATGCATGTAGGTTGCCATCTGACAAGCACACGAATGGACTGCATGGAATGAGTATGGCATGAAGTCCAAGTAAGTATTACGTTCATACTCTTCTAGATTTTTTACGTATAGAAAAGAAGAAAAAGACGAAAGCTTTTCTATAAAAACGAAAATGAAACGTAACTTTTCAAGTATAAGTATGTACTGGTCTTTCCTTGGCAGCCCCTCTTTATGCACCCAAAGTATGTATGTGTATGCATATGAATGGATGTTATAAGTAGTACATATTGTATGTATGTTCATGAAAAGGAAACGAAATGAAGCTTTAAAAGATGTAAGAACCGTTAAGAATGCAAGGACTGAAACTGTAAGAAAAGAAAGAAAATAAAACAAGATTTTCTTAAAGTAACTCTTTTTCCCAAAATGATTCTTTTTAGACTCTTTTGAACAGCTCTTTTTCAAAGGAAAGAAAGAAAACCATTTTCTTAATTAAAACTCTTATGAATCGTAAGAAAAGTAAGAACTGTAAGAATTGAAATGAAAGAATGGACTGTAAAGGAAAGAATGGACTGGACTGAATGGATGATGTATGAAAATACGTAACGGCCACATGGACTGAAATGGTACCAAATGAAAAAGGGGCAGATTGCAATGCCGGGTAAGTAGTACTGGTAGTGCACCCAGTGCTGCACCCTGACTGAAATGGATTCCCAAACCAGCGGCCACGGGCGGAATCAAGTCCAAAAGACCG